>APFE030591353.1:154081-189634 GCA_000404065.3 Pinus taeda
AGACATGAAGAGAAGTATTCTTGTATGAACAAGCATATGGCTTGTGGAGTATTCTCCTTCCTTAAGGAGTGAATGTATGGTGTTGCCCTACCTTAAGGGTTTGATAATAAAGACTCATTTCATACTATTTCTGGGTTTATTTGCATTATCTTATATTGTCATATCAGATCTATAATATTTCTGGGTTAGATCTACAACATAATGTATGGCCAACTCCCACCTTCACCTATTTATTATATCCCTGGATGTTCTAAGGTGCAAGCAGTTGATCAACTCCTACGAAATCGTGTCGCCGTGACAGCTTGTCTCAAAGATAATCTCCATCAAGCTTAGAATCGAATGAAGCAGCAGGCAGACCAACATCATTTAGAGCACACATTTCAAGAAGGGGATCAGGGATTCCTACGGCTACAACCATATAAGAAAACATCACTTAAAGAAAAGGGCTTCCAGAAATTAGCCCCCAAATTCTACGAACCTTATCAAATAATTCAGTGCATTGGAGCAGTAGCCTACAAGTTGGCCTTGCCACCAACTTCAAAAATCCATCCAATATTCCATGTATGATGCCTCAAGAAAGTGGTGGGGGAACAATTTTAGAATTCAAACCAGTCTACCTGAATTGGATGGGGAAGGTTCACTCTGGCTCCAACCTGAATAGGTCCTCGATATTCGTGAAATGCATCTGTGTGAACGCACGATCAAGGAAGTCCTCGTCAAGTGGAAAGACACCTCTCCAGAAGATGCGACCTAGGAACCTGCCACTATTCTTCAGCAGTTTCCGCAACTTCAACCTTGAGGATGAGGTTGCTTTTGATGGGGGAGGGCATGTTAGGGTCCAACCCTAACCCCTTTATTTATGTGATAAACCCAATAGGGTCGAGTCATAGTCATAGTCAGTTAAAGAGTCAATAAAGCTCGTATTAATAATTGTAAGTGGTAGACTCATATTTAAGAAAGGGACCATAGTTAGTTGCAAACAGACAATGGTATTAGATATATGGTATTGAAAGAACCATGGTAATGACCCGTGGTATTGTATGTATCAATCCTATATAGAGGCTAGAGACTCCCAATTGAGAGTCTTATTTTGTAATCGAGCTCGACTCTGCTGGAGGCTGCCCCCTTGAAGAGGCAAGTGAACATTGCTTTCATCTTTGAATAATAAAATACTTGTAGTTTTTCTCATTTTATTTTGTGTTCTGGGTTGTATTTCTTCACATATTTGGTATTTTAGAATTTTTCACAAGTCAAGAGCATAACAGCAGGCTCGTAGCCCACAAGCCTACAACAGACCTCAAGAAAACATCGTTTAGGGGGTCAAAACTGCTTCAAAAGTTCAAGACCCGAAAAACTACTAAAAATAGTAAATGTTGAAATAAACAAGGAAACATATGAAACCAACTGGAGGTCTAGGTGGAATAGGCAGATGGCCACCAATATCCACCTAGATCACATATTTAGCTGTACGATTTTTGGGCACTTCATTGTTGCTTTTTCCTTCTTTGGTGTTAGATTCTCCCTTGTGGAACCTAAGACCAGATATGATCATAGGAGATCTCTGGCTCTTGAGCATACTATCCAAGAGCTTAGTTCTCTTTATTTGCTTCAATTGATCATTCTTATCCTCTAACTATTTCCTCATGGAGACCGCTTCACCTCTAACTCTTTAATTCAACATTCTTTCTCCTTTTGTTGATTGATCAACACATCCTCTATTCTTTTGGCCTCCTCCAACTGGATCTTCAGGCTAAGGATCTCTTCTCTAAGCCCATTTTCCTTCTCATCAACTATTTACAAAATCTCTTCATGGTCCCTGCATAGAGTTGTTATCCTACTCACCTCAACAAATCATTTTTCAATTACTATCATTGTTGATTCATGTTCTTCCTTAAGAAGCATGATATCATTCTCTTCTTCACTATGTAATTCATCATATCCATCAAAATCATAACTCAAAAGTAAGTCATCCATAATTTTACCTCCATATTTGTTCTCTTGTAGTACAACTAGTTCAGCTGAGGCTACATTTTCTAATTTGTCTTTATGGTCTGTTGCACTATTCACACTAGGGGGTTTTATTTCTTTAGGCTGAGTTTCTTCATTCTTATGTCCATTCTTCCTTCTTTTCCTTTTGTTGATATTATCTACCTCTCCATTGTTGTTGCTACTATCACCTCCAAAAAAGACATCCATTCTGTGCCAAACCTCTTTAGGAAATTTTAGATTTGTTATCTTCTCTATATATGTATTGTGGAGCTTTTCATAAATTGTACATATTTCTTGAGCATCGTTTTGCATGACCTTTCCTAACCTAGAATTCTCTCCACATCCTTCACAAAAAAGCCTCCAAAAGTCAGATCCACAAGATAATAATAGATATTTAACCTTTTATTGCCATACCTTGAAGTTTGCAGCAGTGAAGAAGATACACTTTTAGGATTCATTTTGTTTTTTTTCTTCAAATTTTCACTTGGATTTGCTTTCTAGCATTTAAATTGGTCCTGAAATCCTTGCTCTGGTACCAAATTTTGGACAAATAACACTACTGAGAGGGGGGGGTGGGGGTTTGGGTGAATCAATAGTGTAGGAATGAATCACTTTTTAACCTCTTTTTATTAGCAGAACACCATGCCAACAAACACCATAAGCATGTCAAACATATGCGCAACAATACAAATCAACATATAACCATCAATAGCATATAAAAATATAAACCATGAGAGCATTAATGATCAACACATAAAAATCATTACATAAGGGACACCATATGTTAGGCAGAAAACCCAACTAGGAAAAACCATCACCATTGTTGTATTCTTCTACTTCTTTATTATTAATAACATTCTTCTTTACATATGCATGCATTGGCCACCACTAGTGTGCAAGCCTCTACTTGCAAGCAATGTGATCCACCACTCACTTGGAAGCCACCACTAGAAGGATACCTATATTCCTTGAGAAATTTCTCTGGAAACCACTAGAATGAAGCCACAACTCCCTTGCAAAGCCACCACTTTCCTGTAAGCGTCTACTTGCAACACTGAAGGCCCCAACCTTCAAGCCCTCATGGACTTGATTTCATCTATTTTCAAATTGCAGCCCACTACAACTTAATACAAACACTTTTGAGTCTCGTTTCGTCCATTTTCATACTAGGCCAACACTCATAATAAGCTCAAACATTGAATGCATGCCCTCCAACACAGTCTCAACCACAATCAATAAATCACCTCAACACAATCAACAACATACATATAAATCTGCAATACCACAACAAATTTGATATACAATATAGTAAACATCAAACCTCTAACATACACACTCTCAAAAGAACACCGTAAAAAATATACACATTATTATCATCAAAACTCAACCATGTCTCAACAATAACAACCACACACAATACATACAATAGAGCCACAACCATATAAAATATGTCTAATAATAAGGCATGATCTTCTCAGCTATGCTCCCCTACATACACAATGTTATCAATATAAAGGTGTTGTATTAAATATGCTAACATCCTATTCTCCATTGTAGTAGAAATATTCTTAATCAAAAGCCTTCATAGACCTACATAAAACACTTTTTGAAGCATGCACACAAAATTATACAATAAAATTGATTTCCTTTAGCGATCTACTATAGTTATGTCTCTCCTCTCACATGGTTCTCAATGTTCTCAATGCTCTACACTGACTTACTCTCACAAAGGAAACCAACCTCTCCAACATGAATCTTCCTCCTATAAATAAGATATCTGAAGTGATCAAGCAATAATCACACACAAATATGGAGAGCCAAACACTCATGTTCATACTTCGATATTTTTCACCTTGAATTGATCCTCCATCATCTTCATTCAATAATAGGCTTATATTTGACTTGATCACCTTCTAGAATGATCACTAACTCAAGTCAACTCTATACCATGAAAAACCTTGGGAAAATACTCTAAGAAATGCTCATGGTATTTTATGTGCAAGAACTCAAAAATTCCCCTACAAGACATCATTGTTGGGATAGAAATGACTCCCAAATAGGATCATTTAGAGGATAGTTTGGACACCCAAATAGGTTTATGATATCCTTGTTCTATGCTAGTTATCATCACAATGAATTTTCTCTAAATTGGGGAAAATTAAATTTTCTCTACCCATAACTCTGCCACATTTCTACACCATCTTATCTAACACCTCCAAAGCCTATCCACACCTTAGAAAACCTTTTTCACACCTCAATAACATATCATCAAGCCTTTGATCATCAGGAGAAATCATCCAAGCTTATTGACATCAATGCCAACACAATTGACTCCATGGTTGACTCCTTAGGTAAACATCTTAGGTTGACATCAATGGCAACACCAAGCTGCCAACACTTCTTATCCTCAATATTATTAAAAAAAACTAAAAAACCCTGGGCCAGAGGATAAATATTCATATCATCAGACATAGGGGTTTCCACAAGTAAGAAATCCACTTGTGGAGATCAGTTAACCACAACCAAAACCCATTAAATCTACAAACCAAACCTTTTTCTGAAATAAATAAATAAATAAAATCACAGCTAAAGGATTCCTCCTCCAAGGGAACATTGTTAAAATTGGCAACCAGGGAAAAACTTCATGTGGGTCATCTTATTCATGGCTGATAATATTTTTGTTAGATTCCTCTCGTCGAGAGGTGTAGGATTGATATAAAGATCATCCAATTCCGATAAGTATTCATGGAGATATGAATTTATTTTGATTATGGAATTATTATCAAGCCGGCCTACAACTCATGTAGGCTCAGAAGCCCAACAGTCGCATCTATTCAAACACCAACGTTGTGTATAAATATAAGAGGAATTTTCCTCATTTGCACACAAACTTCTCATCACATCTCTCTCTCTCTACTGCGCATAAATGAGTCTCTTCTCTACATCGTAGAAATGGGTCTCTCTCTCACACATGTGAAGCCGGAAGCTGTTGTACCTGAAGCTGCAACTACAGATCCAAAGATTGACCTGTGTGACCCAGAAGATCTCCTCTTTGGAATTGTGTTGTAGGTTCATCTAAACCTCCTCTGAAAGCCACAACTTTTGGTGGTGGAATGAAGTCAATCCGACGAACGGTTTGCAAGATATCGACTGCCCTAGTTTGAAGCCGGAAACTGTTGAAATTGAAGCTGCAACTATAGAAGTAAATATTGACTTGCATGGCCTAGAAGATCTCATCATTTGAACTACGCTATAGGTTCATCTGAACCTCCTCTGGAAGCCGCAACTTTTGGTGGTGGAATGAATTCAATCCGATGGTCGGTTTGTGAGATATCGCATGCCCTAGTTTGATAATGACGCTGCTAATGCTAATGATGTTGATATAGGGTTTGCTACTACTGATATGAATCAGATTTATTATACTATTTCTCTCTACTAAATTATTGAAGATAAAAGAAGATTTGATCAAAGGGTTTCCCCACACATTGTGGGGTTTGTCCCTGGCAGCCGCCACATCTTGTGTCTCTTGTCTGCGCTTGTTTTTGTCGATTGTTTATTCTATACTGCACTTTACTTTATGTACATGTGATTGCTAACTATCGAATATAATAAGAAAAAGAAGTAAATTGTTATAAGCATAGAACATACCATAACTTAACATGGTATCAGCGCTGAGGTGAAGACAAAGCTCGAGCAAGAGCAAGAGCAATCACCGAAGAGAAGATTGGCGAGGCTATCCTAAAAGAACTATGGGGTCCTCAACACTCTACCGAAGGCAAGCTTCATAAGAAAGATGACTATCACGGATGGAAGATGTCTATCGATCTAACGCTAGAAGATCGAGGAGTGTTGGACCATGTAAGAGGCAACATTGTTGAGCCTCCATCAAATGCATCTGCTGCTGCATGGAACAAATGGAAAACCGAAGAAGTCAAAATAGAAGATCATCCAGGACTCTATCGACAAGCATTTGGTGGCCTGCATCTTTGAACTGGACACCTCCAAGGAAATCTATGATAGACTGGTGAATTTATTTAAATTTAATGATGCAAATCAAGTTTTGTTTCTTAGAAATAAACTGAGGGAAATCAAGAAGGGTAAAGATGAGAGTATGAAAGCATACTTCTTAAGAATAACAGAGATCAAGAACGATCTCCTATCTATTGGGGAGGCTATTACTGACAGGGAAATGGCACTCATGACTCTTGGAGGATTACCATCCGAATGGTAGGTGTCCAGGACTACTCTTCTGAACTATAATGTAATTCCTGGTTTCGAGGAATTAATAGCTAGATGCATGCAAGAAGAAACAAGGGAAGAAGAGCAAGAAATGCCCATGCCTAAAGGTCCTCCTGCTGCCTTTTCTTCTCATGCTAACAAAAGAAATAATTCCAGGACTAAATCAAAAGGAAAGGCTGGACCTAAGGCTGAAGAAAATGATGATGTTACATCTGTGATAAAGCAGGCCACTATGCAAGGGAGTGCCCTGATAGGAAGGACTCACACCGGGACGATGATCAAAATCCCTCTAATGGAAATCAAAGGAATGAAAAATTCAATAGCAAAGGTAAGAGGAGAGCTAGGAATTTAGGAAGAGGACAACCATTCAAGAAGGATAGAAATTCCAGGATGTATTAAATGAACCTGACCTCAAAAAGAGCCTAGTGTCCATCTCAACAATGGAAGACAAAGGCTACAAGGTAACCTTCAGCAATGGCAAGGGACATATATGGAAAAATAATGTTAAAGATTCCTTTACTCTTGGGTTTAGTGTTGATTCATTATATCAGGTCGATGGAAGTCTGCTAGATGTCATGTCTTATGACACATCTCTTCAGTCCGAACTTTTGCATTGGAGGTTTGCCTCCCTTCATTATAAAGCTATACTTGGTGTAAGACAAATGGTGACAGGGATGCCCGAATTCCAAGTAGAGAAAGAAGGTGTATGTCCAAGATGTGCCGAAGGAAACCTCAAAAGGGGACCATTCCCCTCAAGCCAAAGCAAGACCTCCAATATATTACAGTTGGTTCACCCAGGCATACCTGATGTTGGCATTAAGAGGGAGACTACTACACCACATACTCCTAAGAAGAATGGTGTGGTGGGAAGGAAGAACCGCACGATTGTGGAAACTGTCCGAGCCATGCTACATGATCAGAGACTTCCGAAGTTTCTATGGGCTGAAACTGAAAACACTATCGTATATGTACAAAATCGATGCCCTCATCAAGCATTGGGTTCCAAGACTCCTGAAGAAAAGTTCACTGGTAAGAAACCTGATGTTTCTCATTTTAGAATTTTTGGAAGCCCTGTATATTTTCATGTGCCAAAAGAGAAAATAAATAAATTGGGTGCATCTGGAAAGAAGGGAATTTTCCGTGGGCTATGGTGAAAATACTAAAGGCTATAGAATCTATGTAGCTGGTCAAAGGGAAGTCGTAATTAGTCATGATGTCACCTTTGATGAAGATATGGCTCTCAGCAAGGTGAACAATCTTCTGACTTTGAGGAGCTCTCAAGAAGCCGACACGAGGGAACCGAAAGAAAAGGATGATGAATCAATGCCTGATGTAGAAGAACCCATGGATCCGATTGATCCTCCTCCACACGAGCCTTCCTCTTCTAGGAAGAGGCCTTCATGGCTTAGGGGGCTACTTGATGATGCTGAAGGACATGCTGCACCCCGAGGAACCTTTCGTGAAAGTAAGAAACCTAATAGTTATCAGGGATACCTGACCATCATGAGCACGATCATACAAAATAAGCCTTCATCATTCTCAGATGTTGTCAAGCATCAAGTATGGAAGGATGCTATGACCAAACAATATGAGTCTATCATGAAGAATGATGTTTGGGAAGTAGTTCCCAAACCCCAGGACAAGACAGTTGTTACTTCCAAATGGCTTTACAAGATAAAGCTTGCAGCAGATGGAAGTACGGAAAAGTACAATGATCATTTTGTTGCTCGTGGTTTCTCCCAGAAGGAAGGTATAGACTATGATGTGATATTTGCACCTGTTGCCAGATATACGGCCATCTACTCGATCATAGCCCTTGCTGCTTCACAAGGATGGAACCTATATTAGATGGATGTCAAGACTATGTTCTTACATGGCTCGATCAAAGAAGAGGTCTATGTGGAGCAACCTGAAGGATTTGAGATTTATGATTGAAAATCTCATGTATGCAGATTGAAGAAGGCTCTCTATGGGCTTAAGCAAGCACCCCGAGCATGGTATGAGAGGATTGATAGCTACTTGATGAAGCTGGGATTCACTAGGAGTGAAGCCGATCCTAACCTTTACTTTAAGGTTGAAGATGACAAGCCTCTCATACTGGTGCCTTATGTGGATGACCTCTTTCTAACAGGTGCAAACCCTCTCATTTACAAACGTGAGAGGGAGTTGGCTTCTGAATTTGAAATGAAGGACCAAGGACTTGAAGTGTGGCAGAAACCAAGGGAAATTTTCCTGTCTCAAGGAAAATATGTGGTAAAGATTGGAAAGATTCGGTATGATTGACTGCAAGCCTATGACTACCTCGAGGATCTTAACTTTTAGAAGTTATATGGTAGTGATGTCAGACCAGATTTGGGAAATGCCTCTGAGTTTCATAAACTCATTCGTATTGATGTTCTTGGTGAACCTCCATCCGAACATATGTTTTGCAGTTAGCATTGTGAGCTCATATTTGGTTGAGCCTCACTGGATTGATGCCAAGAATCTTCTGAGATATCTTCATGGTACAATGGGTTAAGATACACTACCGGAGATGTGAGACTACTTGGATATACTAATGTTGATTGGGTAGGCAGTGTGGTGGACCGTAAGAGCACTTTCGGGTGTTGTTTCACCTTGGGATCTGCTTCGATATCCTGGATGAGCAAGAAGCAGAAGTCGGTGGCTTTGAGCACCGCTGATGCAGAATATATTGTTGCTAGCATGGCCTTGTGTGAGGCAGTCTAGTTGCGAAAGCTCTTCAATGAGCTATTTGGATTTACATTGGATACCGCTGTGATTCTCTATAACAACCAGAGGTGGGATTCGATTATTGAGGAATCCCGTATTCGTCAATTACTCTAGTAGATAGACATCATTTGGGATATGGTAAGTCGATGAGCAAGGAGGCCCCATCGCATTAAGATGATGTACAGGTCGATACACCTTGTCAAAGCCCCGAGGAAAGATCTAATCTGTGATTTTCCCAAACGACTTGGAGTTAGCAAGAAACCCTTGTACAAGGGTCCTGCATGTTGCATACATTGAGCTTTGGGAGCTCTGAGGGCTTGCGGTTGTTACTGGAACAACATACGACCACAGGGTGACTCACCCTCCCTTGGTGGTGTGCACTGGAACAAGATGATTCACTCTCTTGTGGGACAAGATGATTCGCTCTCTTGTGGAACAAGATGATTCGCTCCCCAGTGTAGCAGGATGATTAGTTCTCCTGTGAGGCCTGGATTGATGTGTTCTCCATGGCGATTGTAGCAGGATTGATGTGTTCTCCTGTGAGGGCTGGATTGATGTGTTCTCCATGGCGACCTGGATTGATGTGTTCTCCATGGCGATTGTAGCAGGATTGATGTGTTCTCCTGTGAGGCCTGGATTGATGTGTTCTCCATGGCGACCTGGATTGATGTGTTCTCCATGGCGATTGTAGCAGGATTGATGTGCTCTCCCGTGAGGCCAGGACTGATTAGTTCTCCAGTCGAGGCATCCTACCCATGCAGTCTGGGACTCATGGGAAGTACCTCTCATCTGATCAATGAGCGGGGAAATGAAGTTAGGGACCATAGTAGTACCGATGGACGCATCGTTGTATCTACCATACTCCCTATGCTAGGATGACCTCCATTGGTCTGGGACCAGTGGTAGGAGTTGTACATACTATGACGCTGACTTCGGGTCGGCTGAGACTGGTCTGGGACCAATGGTACATACTCTGAGACTAACTTCGTGTCAGTGCAGGACTGGTCTGGGACCAGTGAGAGTCGTACATACTATGACGCTGACTTCGGGTCGGTTGAGACTGGTCTGGGACCAATAGTACACTCTCTGAGCCTGCGATACTGGTCTGTGACCAGTGGTAGGAGTTGTACATACTATGACGCTGACTTCGGGTCGGCTGAGACTGGTCTGGGATGAGTGGTACATACTCTGAGACTGATTTTGTGTCAGTGCAGGACTGGTCTGGGACCAGTGAGAGTCGTACATACTAGGACGCTAACTTCGGGTCAGTTGAGACAGGTCTGGGACCAGTAGTACACTCTCCGAGCCTGCGATACTGGTCTGGGACCAATGGTAGGAGTTGTACATACTATGACGCTGACTTCGGGTCAGCTGAGACTGGTCTGGGATCAGTGGTACATACTTCGAGACTGACTTCGCGTCAGTGCAGTACTGGTCTGGGACCAGTGAGGGTGGTACACACTATGAAACTGACTTCGGGTCGGTTGAGACTGGTTTGAGACTAGTAGTACACTCTCTGAGATTGCGACATTGGTCTGGGACCAGTGGTAGGAGTGGTACTTACTATGAAGCTGACTTCGAGTCGGTTGAGACTGGTCTGGGACCAGTGGTACGCACTATGAGACTAACTTCGAGCCAGTGGAGAATGATATTAGTCATTCTCGATCAATTCTTCTTCTTCATAGTTCAGCAAAGGAGAGCAGAGCCAACAAAGTTGAGTTGAGCTAAGTAAAGCCAGCTGAGACAGCAGAGCTAAGCAGAGCAGAGCAGAGCCAGCGGAGTTGAGTTGAGTAGAGCAGAGCCAGCTGAGACAGCAGAGCTGAGCAGAGCAGAGAAGAGCCAACTGAGACAGCAGAGCTGGGCAGAGCAGTGCAGGGAACTGATGGCAGAGATAGAACAGTGGGACTTGTGGATCAACGGATGGAGTTCTCCCTAGTTGAGAGGGAGTGTTAAATTGGCAACTAGGGCCAAACTCCATGTGGGTCAGCTTATTTATGATAGCTGATATTTTTATTGGATCCCTCTCGCCAAGAGGTGTAGGATTGATCCAAAGATCATCTGATTCCGATAAGTATTTATGGAGATATGAATTTATGTAGATTATCGAATTATCATCTAGCCAACCAACATCTTGAGTAGGCTCAGCAGCCCAATCGACGTGTCTATTCAACCTCTAGGTTTTTAGTATAAATAAGAGAGGATTTGGAGTCATTAATGATACACTTCTCATGTGATCTCCTCTCCAAGTTTTTGGGTTTTTGGAGAAGGAGAATCGCTGAGAGTATATGCTAGTATATGATGCCCTAGCCGCAGTACAAACATGCCCTAGTCGTAGGTCATCAAGACACTTATGTACAGGTCATGAAGATACTAATACGCAGATCATGGTGACTTCTTATACGTAAATCATGGAGACATTATATGCTGTCTTTATACGCTGGTCACTGTATACGCTGGATATTATATGATGTTCACAGATCACTGTATAAGCTGATATTATAGATCACTGTATACATTGTTCATTAAGGATATTATATGTTGTTCACAGATCACTGTATATGTTGATATTATAGGTCACTGTATACACTGTTCATTAAGGATATTATATGCTATTCACAGATCACTGTATACGCTGATATTATAGACCACTGTATACGTTGTTGATTAAGGATATTATTCACTGTTAATAGAAGATGTTATATGCTGGTCATATAATGCATGGAGAGCACTCACACGTCGTGCCCTAACACGCAGTCAAGGTATGAAGCCACTGTCATGTAGACACAATCAAGGTTATGGTAGCCACAGTGGTAACATAGCACGTAAGAGCTGCAGACATTAGAAGCACAATTGTTCTTGCAGTCAAAGAAGAAACAGGATCCAGGTGAATCTTGAGTACAAGTATATGCTACACTGAGAGGAACAAAACTCGGGTTTTTACCTCTGAATTTTTCATGTATAAGAAGCAGATCCGAATTATGTTAGGGCATCACTTTTTCTGTCATCATTATCACAGAAAATGCCTGGTTTTGAGTTCGGTTAAAAGGCAATCTCATGCGAAGAAGATTAACAATTGAATCGAGGGTTTAGGAGGGCTAGAAGAGTCCTAAACCCCTCTCACGTATGAAGGTGCATATCTGGAACAGGGCTAGTTCTAGGCCCAAAGAACTCATTCATTGGATAGCTCCCAGCGTAGCTAGGAAGAAGAAGACCTTGAAGTGCAATAGTATCATCTTCAGCTTTTCTGAGCAGTCCATTCTAGGAAGCAGATCTTTTTGTCTCAAGACAGCGTTGAGGAGATACACTAGACAATGTATGAATTTGGATCGCTGT
Organism: Pinus taeda; assembly: GCA_000404065.3. Lineage (NCBI taxonomy): Eukaryota > Viridiplantae > Streptophyta > Pinopsida > Pinales > Pinaceae > Pinus > Pinus taeda. The sequence goes on from APFE030591353.1 coordinate 166,373, forward strand.
AAGAGGACTATATAGATTCTGGAACTATAGCCTCGCTACTTTGCTAGGTTGCAAGCCATAACAAGCAACTAAGGCTGATGACAGTGTTATAGTGTTACAGCATGATGACGATGATTCATACTAATAGGGGCAGCATAATGATGATGATGTATGGGCAGCATAGTATGATTCAGCATGATGGTCCTACACGGTAAGGTGCAGTAAATGGACAAGGTGCAGCACGATGATAGGTGAAGGAGTCACCTTGAGAATCAGTTGAAGCAGAATGTCTTCAACTGATCTCATCATTATACGAAATGATCTATGCTAAATCTAGATAAGTCAAAGTGTTGACTTCTGTTGTAAATGTACTCTCTCTTTCTCTGCTTAACTTTGAAGATAAAAGAAGATTTGATCAAAGGGTTTCCCCACACATTGTGGGGTTTGTCCCTAGCTCGCGCCATATCTTGTGTCCTCTTGTCTTGGCTTGTCTTCTGCTTTTTTTTATATTTATGTTCTATCTGCAGTTTATCTTAATGCTGATGAGATTGCTAACTGTGAAAATTTAAATAAATTGCTATAACATAGAACATACCTAAACTTAACACAACTGAGTTTAGACGGCTAGGTTTAAATCGCAACATAACTTAGGTTTTGCACATGTTATATGATTTTAAAGTAATCTGTTCTCAAATACTGTAGCTTTATTCACTTAGCAAGTACTCATGGCATCATGCTGGCTGGAAGCATTGATCGAATAGTTGTCAAATTCTGTTTCTTTGTACCAACCTTTCGTGGACATTGAACATGACATTTGAGGCTGTGCTCTGTTTCCTCCAAATTGCAACCAGTGAACCGTTGGGTTCTGGTTGCATTAAGCTGTGAGCAGTGGCAAGTTGTAACCCAATGGAAAAATAAGAGAACTTTTCCAACTGTTGTTCAAGTTATGCTCTGGATGGGTATGTCTATATATGATTGCCGCTTGCATCATCCAAATGGGCAGGCTAACCTCCAATGATATCCCTCTGTAATGATACAGTGACAACAGATTTGAGTACCAAGTTTGAAACTTAAATTCAGTGGAACTGTAGAGTGTTGTTTAGATTCATTTAATAGGAAATGCTTATATTTAGTGGGCTACAGGTTTTGTTTGCTAGAATTTCAAACCAACATTGTAACTAGTTGACAAACAACAGTTGAAGAGGCCTAACCTGAGCTTATTTGTAAATTGGAAAACAAACCACACTTGCAACTCGGTCAAGAATGGTTGTTTTCTATATGTTTTTGGTGGCTATGGCAATGACAATTGCCAGACAAACGATGTTCATGTCTTTGATTCAAACAAGCAGACATGAAGTAAGCCTATTGTGAAGTTTCGTTTGCTGGACACTACTACAAATACATGGGTGCAACCTATAAAAAAAATACATAAACTTTAACATCTTTTAGCAGGTTCGAGAGTTATTAACCTCGCTCTGGTACCAAACTGTAAGAACCTGAACCTCAAGCTAATTTCAAAATAGCAGAACATGAAATTTTAAATACAAAATTTTAAAGAAATTTAATCTAATGAATACCAACCTTTCTGCTTTGCTGAAAATCTGTCTACTTTGCTGCAATTCTTGTTTGGCTGTTTGCTTTGCTGAAAATCTATCTACTCTGTTACAGTTCTTGTCTAGTTGTGTCACCAAAACGGCCAAAAACCACCCTGTCGAACTGAGTACAATCTAGGTACTCAGTCTCAGAAAGCTTTCAATTGAAGCAATCTGATTCCCCCGTGCCCAAAAACATCAATATAATCAAGAGTCAAGTTTCCTTCATAGTTGTACTACAGTATCCAAAATTGTTCTCAACTCTGCCCCGCGCACCCCCCCCTCCCCGCCGCCCAAAAATGTTTTTCCCTTCTCCTTTTATTTCTTCATCCACCACCTTCTTTTCATCTCCGTGTCAATATTTTGGTTGTGTAACTTTTATGAAATCAAATTTCATTTGATTTCATTGATTTTTATTTGAATATGTAGTTTGAAATAAGAATTATTTATTATTATTTTTAATTAATTAAATTTTTAATTTTAATTAATTTATATTATTATTTTATTAATTTTAGATTGTAAATTTTAATTTGTACTTTAAAATTAATATTTTTTGTTGGTTTTAAGGACTTATCATATATATGATACTCTGGTGAGGTATTACTTTATTATCTTAATTTATATCTCCTCCTGTAGTAACTAGTTTACATATAGTGCGATACATGCGGGTCCATGCATACGTAGCTATCGTATGGAGGTCTCATATGTATGCTAACTCTCGTATTTTATTTATAGACAAGTCATTACATTGAAGAAGTTTCAAATGAAATATCGCATCCCAAGGACCCTTTAGAAGAACCCATAGTGATGCAGTCCAACATTGGGAATTATGTTGCCCTTTCTTATCCTATTTATTTGCCTAAGGATGATATAGATTCTAAAGATTTGATGTGGCACATGAGTTTTGATGGTGCTTTTTCAAAAGCAGGTAAAGGGGTTGGGATCATTTCACTTCCCCCCTTGGACATGTATTCAAATTTGCTTTCCGCCTATAGTTTGAAGCTACCAACAACGTAGTTGAATATGAAGTTTTACTGCTAGGTTTGGAAATAGCTCAGGACCTCGGAATAAGATTGCTAACTGTAAAAGGTGACTTAGATCTTGCTATCAAACAAGTTAAGGGTATATTCTCATGCAAGAGTGATAGACATAGGAAGTACAAAAACATTGTATGGGATACCATAGAATTATCCGATGCATTTGACTTACACATTGTTCCTAGAGAAGAAAACAGTGAAGCCAATGAGCTCACGTAGCTGCTTCCACTTTTCAAATCTTTGACAATTTAATAAAAGATAAAGCCAAAATGGAAGTTATTCTCAAACCATCTGTTCTTGATAAGGTGGAACATCGGCAAGTTTTTTATGATGAAAAGCAAATTCTCTGTTTCCTGAATCACTTATACGAATTCGAAAGTTTCCAATCTTGCTCTAGGGAAGAAGGATCTAAACTTATAGGAAAGGATGTGGTAAATCCCACAATGGGAAACATGGTGGCCATTGAACAACACTTTGACAGAAACGATGCAACCAAAAAGAATGACGAAAAGATGTTAGATCTCGGGGATTTCAATGAGGTAAATATCGGTTTTCCCAAGAACCCAAAGATTGTCAAAATTGGTAAAGGAACTTTTGAAGAGGAAAAGGAAAGTTTAGTTGAATTACTCATCGAATATCATAATGTTTTAGCCTTTTCCTATGACGCACTGAAAGGATATCAAAAGGAAGTTATTTAGCATACTATTCCTTTGAAATATGAAGAGGCCAAACCATTCAAGCAAAAGCTTAGGCAAATAAATCCGAAATTAGCTCCTCTGGTTTAGAAAGAATTGCAGAAAATGCTTGTTGCTGGTATCATCAGACAAACTTGACATTCGTCTTGGTGCTCAAACCTAGTTATTGTTAGAAAGAAGAATGGTGCTATCAGATTAAGTGTGAATTTTAGAAATCTTAATATGGCCTGTAAAAAAGATAATTACTCGCTACCCAACATAGAGAATATGTTGCAAACGATAACTTGGTCAGGTATGATGTCTTTATTAGATGGTCTTTTTGGTTATAACCAAGTTTGGGTTAAAGATGAAGATCGCCATAAGACCACTTTCACCACACCTTGGGGTAGTTTTGAATATCTTAAAATGCCTTTCGGGTTAACAAATGTAGGGGCTACATTTTAGAGGGCCATGGATTATGCCTTCAAGGAATTAATTGGCAAAATCATTGAAATCTATCGGGATGACCTCACCGTTTTCTCAAAGGATGGTAAAGCTCATATCAACCATCTAAGACAGGTTTTTGACAAATGTCGTGAATTTGGCATATCAATAAACCCAGCCAAGCCTTTTTTTCGGATAACCAAAGGGAAATTATTGGAACATAAAATTTCCAAAGATGGCATCAAGATTGATCACAAGCAAGTTGAGGCTATTCAACAAACTCCATTACCCCATAATATTAAGTTCCTTCAGCCTTTCCTTGGTAAAACAAATTTTTTCAGGAGATTCATTCCCAACTATGTTGAGATTGCTAAACCTATACAATGTCTTTTAAAGAAAGCTACAAAAATTATTTAGAATGAAGAGGGTAAAAGGGGATTTCAGGATATTAAGGATGCCATTGCCAAAGCTCCTATCTTGGTTAGCCCAGATTATTCAAAATATTTTATGATCTTTTCATTCACTTTCAAAGATACCATTGCAAGTGTTCTATGTGAAAATTTGGATGCCCAAATTTCTATTGCAACAACTAATTACGTTTCTTCTATTTGTTAACTTCTGAACAAAATTCTTTATTGTTTCCCATAGTAAACACCGAAACTAATACACTACAGACTTCACCATTTAAATAATAAGTGAAAACAAGAAACTGAATAGGAAAGAGATACAACACATCTACACAGTTATTTTTTTAACAAATGTCCCAGGAAAAACCCCATGCGGGAAAATCGATGCAACAACTGAGGGTTTTATTATTATGCAGTAGTAATTTCTAAAAACAATCTTTGGATGTCTTCCCGACAATCCAATTACAGAGAATATCACTAACAGAGAGATTTGTGAGATTACCTCACACTATCACTCGAAGTCCTAGCTAATCCAGCCCTTGAATGAACAACCCCTGGCTGCCTATACGTTGCCTTTGCACAGTGTCTGCATCAACTCAACATCACACTATCTAGGAACTGCATCACTCTTCCCAGTTGATCGATTTGCCTCTGAGATTCTGACTTCTGCTCTCCCGATCTCACACCCTAGCTTCCAACTACAAAAATCGAACCCTCCAGCAAATTTCATACTCCCTCAAGGTTTCTTTGTTGCCTCTTCGTGGCCCTGCGTCAACCTCTCTGGCTCTATAATGCCTCTACTAAATCTCTCTCTTCTTTACTGAGTATTCTCCGACCAAGAAAGGTCTACCTTCAGATACTATCCTTGCCCCTCTCTGCAAAAGATCATTATCGGAAATCTCTTTGGCTACTTCGCTACTTCAAAAATCGAACTTTTGATCTTCTCTCTGTGTGTTCTCCAAGTGCCCCTCAAGCCTCTTCCTATATCTTTCTGTTGGACAACCAATGGCCCAAATTAACTTCTAACCAATGGCTTAGAAAATTTTGGCCTAATCCTCGTCTTCTTCTAGAAGTTACACCCACGGTTTAGATTAATACCCATTAATTATTTTAATTTCCTAAGTTTGGACTTAGGGACCCATTAAAAATAATTAATTATTTTAATAAAACTGTCTCCGGGTGGAATTTCCTAAAACGATTATTGAGTATTGGAGAATGCATGTGGCTAAGCCTCCCTGCAAATTTTGAGACTTAGAGCACATTCGATGCTACTAGAAATCAACACTCCCTCTTAGCGAGGAATGTGCTCTAACAATGCAACATGTTGAAGCATCACTCTGTTCTGTAACATCTCCTTCTGCGTTGCTAATGTCTGACATCCTGTCCACCAACTACTGAATCTGTATTGCAACTCCATCTCAATTATGCACCCGTGTTGTTGTTGGCACTACCACTGCCAATATTGCATCTACACTACAATCTTCTCCAACTGCTGCTGCTACTGCATCAGCAACCGAAAAGCATCCCAAATTACTGAACAAGTGCTCAGTATGATGCATCTCATTGTTGGAGTTTCATTGTTGCTAGTCTATACGTTGACCCTCTGAAGCCTTTGTGTTGCTTGCTGACCTCTGCTCTATGCCATCTGCACTACTGCCAACTCTGCGTTCGTTGTTCAGTCTCTGGCGCTACTAGCCACTGCAATTGTCATTTCGGCAATCCTCTGCACCAACTGATATTGGTCCAACCTACTACTTCTGATCTGGGTTCCTGTAGCAAGGAATTGATCCGAGAGGTGGGCTCCTCAAGGATCTTGCCCATCTGCAATCTTTTCAAACTACAACTCTAAATCACCCCACCTCCCTCTTAGGGATGCCTGGGCTGACATAGCGAACTCCTCCTCCTCGATCTTCGCGGTTGCAACCTTCGAATCATGCTTCTCATCTTTTTCCTTCTTCCTTAGAGGACACTATGTTGCATTGTGACCAAACTCACCGCACCTGAAGCATTTGATCTTCGAAACATCTTTCTTCTTCTTTTGTTGCTCCTGCTGCCCCTTGGATGCGAGGGCTGCATTCTCTTCCTCCTCCTTGGGCTTCGACCCATTGTTGTTGCTTCCATCAAGTTTACACTTAACCAAGTCTCTCCTCAACTCCTCTTGCTTAAGAGTTACCCACATTTCATCCCAGTTTGGCAAAGTCGCCCTGCCTAGGATGCTCTGGACAAAGAATTGCCACTTAGACACTGAATTTAGAGCTAGTCTTACCATCTCGAAACCTTAAGGTGTTGACCCCGCAGCTTCCAAGTCATCTTGGATCTCCTGAAGCTTTGCAAGGAACAGATCAATGTGTTCCCCCTTCTGCATCTGCATAAACCTCATCTTCTGCTCCAAGTACATCTTTTGTTGCTCGAAGGATCCCCGATATAGTGTCGACAATGCATCCCACATCTCCTTGGCAGTATTTCTGCCAGCGATGTGACAGACTATATGATCCTTCACTCCGTTGAGGATCATTCTTTTTGTCTTTGCCATTTCTCCCTTGTACTTCTTGAGCAGATCTAGATCCATGGCTCAGCTACCACGTTGTCGACATAGACTTTGAGAAAATTTTCATCCAAAAGGCATGACATCCTTGCCTTCCGAATCACATAGTCCACTGGCTGCCATCTCTGCCAATCAAATAGCCTCCTCTCTCCTCTATGCAGCACTAGATTGGCCTATGCACTCTCTGTTGGAGCTTGTAGATCTACCCCTCTCCGCTGCTGCTCAGCTAGTGAGAATTCAGACTCCTTGGCTGGAAGTCCTTCGAGGAAGAATTCCCTCAACCATGTCTCACTCTTCCCTCTGATGTCTTTCTGCCCAGCAACTCCCTTCCCTCAACCGTGTCTCTCTCTTCCCTCTAACATCTTTCTACCTAGCAACTCCCTACAAAATACTGTGTCCCACCAGAAAAATGCCTCTTCGTTGAAGCTATTGTTGCGCTGCTCCCTCAGCGGCTAAGAGATTTCGATCTGGAAATTCTACCTCTCTGTCGACTCACTCAGAGAGAGAGATTTACCACGAAAATCTAGCCCTCCTGGCCTGAACTACGCAATCCCTCTGGGGATTCAAATTGCTGCCACTATGGGAATTTCGAACTCCCTTTCTCCTTCAGTGCTGGTATCTTCTGGCACTACTTTCTTGTTTCACCTGCAGCTCTGATACCATGCGAAAATTTTGATGCCCAAACTTCTACTACAGCAACTGATTACATTTCTTCTATTTGTTAATTTCTGAACAAAATTACTTATTGTATCCTACAGTAAACACGAAAACTAATACATTGCAGCCTTCACCATTTAAATAATAAGAGGAAACAAGAAACTAAACAAGAAAGAGATACAGACCACCTACACAATTGTGTTTGGACAAAATGTCCCCGGAAAAACCCAATGCGGGAAAACCGGTGCAACAACTGAGGGTTTTATTATTATGTAGTAGTAATTTCTGAATACAATCTTTGAATGCCTTCCCGACAATCCAATTATAGAGAATATCACTAACAGAGAGATTTGTGAGATCACCTCACACTATTACTGGAAGTCTTGGCTGATCCAACCCTTGAATGATTAGCCCATGGCTGCCTCTGCACTGCCTTTGTGCAGTGTCTGCGTCAGCCCAGCATCACACTATCTAGGAACTGCGTCATTCTTCCCGGCTGATCGATTTGCCTTTCAGAATATGAATTTTGCTCTCCTCGTCTTACACCCCGCCTTCTAGCTATAGAAATCAAACAAATTGAACCCTCCAACAAATTTCGGACTCCCTCAAAGCTTCTACGATGCCTCTGCGTCAGCCTCTTTGGCTCTATGTTGCCTCTATTGGATCTCTCTCTCTCTTCTCTGCTGAGTATTCTCCGACCAAGAAATATCTCACTTCGGATACTATCCCTACCCCTCTTTGCAAAAGATCACTATCGAAAATCTCTCCAGCAGCTGCTCTACTTCAGAAAATCGAACTTCTGATCTTCTCTCTATGTGTTCTTCTAAACCTCCCTGCAAATTTTGAGACTTAGAGCACATCAAATGATACCAGAAACGAACATTCTATTACAGAAGAACAATGATGGTCATGAACAACCAATTGACTTCATGACTAAGTCATTGCAAAATTCAAAATTAAAGTATAACATTATGGAAAAGTAGGCTTATGCATTAGTCAAATCTCTTAAGCATTTCAGGACATGTGGGCTACTAAACAATTATTGCATTTGTTCCAAACTCGGCTATCAAAGATATTTTAACTCAAACTAATTCCTTCGCAACACGTGCCAGGTGGGTAACTAAGATTCAGGAATATGATCTTGAAATTAGACCAACTAAGCTCGTCAAAGGTCAGGGATTAGCTCAAATGTTAACGGAAATCCATGAGAAAACCTTAGAGATGGTTTGCGAAAATGAAGTTGTTGAGCCTTCTATATCTCCCGAACTTCAAAAAATGGAAAGAATCGAATGGTATAAGGACATAATTTATTATTAGACAAACTTGACTTGTCCTGATCATTTGGTAGCCCATAAGAGGAGGGCTCTCAGATTAAAAGCATCCAAATATTGTATCTTGAAAGATGGCCCTGGATGGAGAAACCTAGCAGGGATAATACTCATATGCATTGATGAAGATGGGGCTAAGAAGCTCATCATCGAGTTCCATGCAGGATTTTGTGGGGGATGTTTTGCAACAAAAACCATGAACCACAAGATTTTACATGCAGGATATTATTGGGCCAACATTTTTTTAGATGTGCATAAATTTGTCAGGAGATGTCAGGAATGCCAATTTTTACAGGGAAGCAGAAATTAGTAGCCTTGCCTCTCCAATCCGTTATAGCAGAAGCCGCTTTTCAACAATGGGGATTGGATTTCATTGGCAAATTCAGTCAGAACTCTAGTAATGGTTATTCATGGATACTGACTGCAACAGATTATTTTACAAAGTGGGTTGAGGCCATTCCGACAAAGCATGCTACTGAGAAAGTTGTTATGGATTTCATTGAAAATCATATCATTACCCAATTTGGTGTTCCAACCAAGATCACGACTAACAACACCAAATCCTTCAACTCTTCTGAGTTCTCCTCTTTCTATTTCACGTATGGCATTATTCTGTCTCATTCTTAAAATTATTACCCCCAAGGAAATGGTTTGACTGAGTCAAGCAATAAAAATTTGATGACCATCATTAAGAAGATTGTTGGGGATAACCAACGAGCTTGGGACAGTAAAATCAAATATGCATTATGGGCCGACAGAATCACAAAGAAGAGGGCCACCAGAAAAATTCCTTTTGAGCTTGTTTATGGTTTGGAAGTAACTTTGCCAATTCATATGCAACTTCCCACTTATCAGCGCCTCCAACAGTTTACAAAAGATAAAGACACAGTTCATAAAAGAATAGATCAAATAATGGAACTTGATGAAGCTTGTAAGAACACTTTTGATAACATATGCCAAAGCTAGGCCAAAACAAAGGAAGGATTCGACAAGTCTTCACGGAACCGATCTTTACAAGTTGGTGATATGGCATTATTATGGGATCACAGAACTGAGAAGCCCGACAATCATGGAAAGTTTGACAGCCTGTGGTTGGAACCACAAAGACGATATCTGATGCCATGGGCATCATTTGTATAATATCTCTACTTCTTTCCCTTTTTATTTCATGTTACTAGATGGTTTATTTCACTCATTTATATTATTTCTTTTATATTTCAGTTTGTTAGAGTAGATTTTATATTCCAGCAGTATTCTCTATATATGCATGATGATTTCGATGTTGAATGGATATCTATTTGATGGAATTTTGTTTCCTTGGATGTACGTTTTTGGGATTCTCATGTTACTTCTTGGAAGCAACGTGTCCCCATATAGAGCCAGATGTTGCACTCAATTTGTCAAAGTTCTAGGGAAGCGAAAGTACCAACTTTTTCAACAAGGATCGGATCACATATTAGTAATCCATGTGTCACGGTCACTCCATTCTACAAGTTGTATATTGTAAATGATCTTAGTAAAACCTTGAGTTTATGTAACAACCTAGAGAAGCCTATGATTTGATAACGAATTCTATCCTAGGAGGTTTTTTAACCTCACTGATTACCTGTGTTTTTCGACACGGCTAATCATAAGAATTTTTTCCCTCCAGCGTAAAACCCCAAAGCTAGGGTGAAATTTATTGTCGAATTATTAGGTGAGTCCTAGTGTTTTAGTCAAGTCTGATATAAAAGTGGTTTGGGAATAATTTAAGCTAATTAGTCATCCAAAATTGATCCAAGACAATTAATTAAGATATTACAGACTCATGTGCATGGATGTGCCTATGTTATTTTATGCAACGGATCGATAAGATTGTGAAATACACAGGCACTGAAGTAGTTAGAGAAAACATAACAGGCAAACATGTAAACACAACAAGTTTAATAAGGAGTTCACCCAATACTCCTGGGCTATGTCTCCCAGTCCAGCCTTCAGTGCTGGCCTCTCTATTATGTTTTCAAAGCAGAGTTTTTACAACAGTGAGCTTGATTTGAGTCTCACACAGTAGATATAAATCAGTAATACTATACTTGGATCCCCCAAGTCTCTGGAGTACATAGACTCTCTTTACTGAAACTCGACCTCTGCTGGTCATAGTAGTATGAATCTAATCTGAGACTCATACATGACAGGAATATACAGAGGAGTTCGCTTGAACCTCTCAAGCCTTCTCTGGAGTGCACAAACCTTCTCTGACTCTCTTTGGCTCTGTCTGGGTCGATGCTGCCTTTTTCTTCTGCGGGTCAGCTCAGCTCCTTCTTTCTGCTCTTAGCTTTTTGCGTCTAACTAAATCTCTTCTTTCTCTGTCAATTCATGGCTTTAAAGCCAATCTTATTTCAGACTATTCGTTTCTGCTTCCCGACTTTCCGGTTTCCCTGCCTCTGTCCGTTTGAAACGACTGTTTTTACCGTTAACTCCAAGAATGCCCACGAACATGATCTTCGGCCAACGCATTGTCCACGTCAGACTTCAAATCTTATATAACTCTGTCTGTTTACCTCGTCGGGTCCGGTCATCCATTGGAACACATTTCCGTCGTCGATCTGAAGCCTCCAGATCTTACGGTCTCCATCCATATCGGGCGGGTAAGTAACGTGATGTTTACCTGTCCGATGTGAGCGGTTCTCTCTTTTCCGCTGGACGCGTGGCACCCATTGTGTGGCATCGGGCGGGACTCAGTTGAAACTGCTTATCGCTCGAAGCACTTCCGATATTCTCCCAGTTTTTGTGGGAACCCGCCTCTGACAGAATTGGCGCTGCATCAGTTACATTTTATAACTTTTCGAGTTTGGGCGCTCGGGGCTTTTCCTTCTTTGAGGGGTTTGCCCAGCGATATGCGATTAGCGACTTGTTGCTAATCAGAAACCACCCCCGTTTCTCGAAAAGGCCTCCCGTTTTGCTCATTGGTGACAACGCACGTTACCATGGGCTAACGGTTTGCGCGCTTGACCGAGGGTCCTCGTTGCTCCGCGCTGTTCACAAATTGCAACTGTTTCGAGGATATCTCTGATAAGCTTAATCTTTGTATGACTTTGAATTTTTGGCATGAATTTTACAGAGTTCATAAAAACGTAGAGAGTGGTTTAGGATCCAATTCGGATCACGGCCTTCCCACTGAAAAAGCTTTTGGACCACCAAAAGTTGGTTTTTAAGCATCAATCAAGAGAGGGTATAGATTCCTCGCTTGTCCAATTTCTATCCATTTTGCACTGTTTGGTTTTGAACCTTTGAGCCCAATCCTAAAGTACTCAGCATCCCCTCTGCGCGTAGTTCTCACTTTCCCGTCCAAAATTGTATCTTCCTGCAACTCACTGAGATATTTAGGCAACAGATCATCAATAGAAGGCAATTGACTCTGCTCTTTGGGATCGTTAATCAATGAAGGTTCAAATAGTCTCAAGCTATCTGCATTAGCAACTGAGTGGATGTGCATGTAAGTTGGTAAATCAAGGCGAAAAGAATTCTCGCCAATCTTCTCAAGTATCTTGAAAGGTCCATACCTTATTGGCTTCAAATTCTTACCTTCACCTTGCATTTTGTCTTTGTTGATATACAGCCAGACTTGATCACCAACTTGGAAACTATGCTCAATCTGATGCTTATCATGCCTTGCCTTGTACTTGGCTTGGCTCTTTTCCCGCTATTCTTGTACTGCCTAGTGAATCCCTTGGATTTGTTCAATGAACTTGGTTTCCTTGTCAACATCACTGTGTCCATCAACTGCAATGTCTTTATCGAAGACAAAATCCAAGGGAGACCTTGGCGTGAAACCAAAACAGGTCTCAAAAGGAGATCTCTATGTAGAAGAATGTTTAGCACGGTTGTAAGCATGCTGCACATAACATAAATGTTCATCCCAAAGCTTAGGATGCTTGCTGCAATAGCCTCTAAGCAACTGGATCACCGTCCTGTTGACTACCTCTGTTTGGCCATCTGTTTGTGGATGAAAGGTTGTGCTCTTCTTCAGTTTGGTGTCCATCAATTCCCATAAACTCGACCAAATTTCCCAATAAATCGGGTATCTCGATCAGATACAATGGAAGTGGGTAATCCAAAATGAACCCATACATGCTGAAAGAACAACTTTGTAGTTTGTTCAGCAGTAATCTGTTTGTTACAAGGTAGAATACACATTTTGCTGAACCTATCCACAACAACATATAAATAGTCATGACCTTTTCTAGATTTAGGCAGTGCCCCAAGGAAGTCCATGGAAACGCTTTCCCAAGGATGAGAAGGAACTGGTAGTGGAGTGTACAAGCCTAATTTTCTATTGTTGGGCTTGCTTTTAGCACACATGGTACACCCTCTTACATATCTAGAAACGGTTTCATTCATTTTTGGCCAACAGAAAAATCTTTGCAGCTATGCAACTGTTTTACTTACACCAAAGTGACCTAATATTAAAGAAGTGTGTGCTTCTCAAATTATCTTTACTCTTTCGGTTTGTGGAATGCATAACTTTCCAAATGATACAAGAGTTGGTCGTTGACATGATAATCCAATTCTTCTACTTGTTTGCCATGACTTAAAGTTGCATATACATCTTTAAAATCTATACTTGAGCATATTGTTCAATGTAACTTTCATGCAATACTGAATTATGCTTAAGTATAGTAGATGTATTTATGATTGGTCTGGACAACATATCTGCAACTTTATTGTGTATGTCCTTTTTATATCTGATAACAAGATGAAACTGTTGTAGAAAACCCATCCACCTATAGTGTCTTGATTGTTGCAACTTAGTTTGTGAGTGAAAATATTGAATTGGTTGATGGTTAGTATGTATAACTGTCTCTTTTCCTATTAAATAATGTTTCCACTTTTTCACACTTTGTACTAATGCATACAATTCTTTATCATATGTGGGATAATTAACTACTGTAGAATTAAATGTCTCAGAATGATAACATATGCATTTACGTGTTGCATCAACACTGCTCTCATGGCATAGTCACTAGCATCCGTTTCAATCTCAAATGGTCTTTGAAGATCAGGCAATGCTAGTACTGGTGTTGTACTAATCTTTTCTTTCAAGGTGTCGAAGGCTTTCTGTTGTTTGCCTCCCCACTGAAACACCTTTTTCAATCTTGTAAAAGCATGTAAGGGAGCTGCAATAACAGAAAAATTAGAAATAAACTTTCTCCAATATTGTGTTGCTCCTAAGAAGCTTGTAACTTCAGTAGCAGATTTGAGTTTATGCCAGTTTACAATGACTGCAACCTTAGAGGGATCTATCTTCAATTCACCACCCCCTACAATATGACCCAAATAATTCAAAGATGTTTTGCCAAATTCACATTTTGAGAGCTTAACATAACGATTTTCTTTTTTCAAAACATCTAAAGTCTTCTTAACATGCTTTAAATGTTCTTCCCATGTTTTACTGAATATAAGAATGTCATCCAAATATACAATGACAAAATCATCAAGAAAAGGTCTGAGTACATCATTCATTACTCTCATGAAAGTAGCAAGAGCATTAGTTAAGCCAAAAGGCATAACCAACCACTCATACAATCCCTGCTTTGTTTTGAAAGCAGTCTTCCATGCATCTTGCTCTGCAAATCTGACCTGATGGTAGCCACTATGCAAGTCCAACTTGGAAAAATAAACAACATCTTTCAACTGATCTAATAGATCATCTATGCGAGGAAGGGGATAACGATTTTTTATCGTTATCTTATTTAGTGCTCGGTAATCAATGCACATTCTCCATGAGCCATCTTTCTTTCTCACCAAGACAATTAGAGACCCACATAGTGATGTGCTAGGTCTTATGAACCCTTTTTCGAGCAATTCATGTACCTGCTTCTTGATTTTTGCATTCTCTAAAGCGGACAACCTGTACATTCCGATGTTAGGCAATGCTTTTATTGACATATATGCATCAAAATAGATATTATATAAAAATTTGCTCCTGAACTGGGAGCTTTTGAAAATGTCGCTCCCCACTTTCACTCCCACTCCCAAGTAACCTTGGTTGTATCCTTCTTTACTTCATTTTATCCTCATTTTAGCTTTTGCATTTTCTAGGGGTTGTGTTTGCACTCCCACATTGTACTCGTAATAGATTTATCCTTCGGTCCCATTGACATACTTTTGTGATCATTCATTGGACATTAATAAAAATGTCTTATCATTTCTCATCATATCTGAAGGTGCTGTAGAAACAAGTAATTTATAAAATAACATAGGTATATATATAAAATGACAACCCATGTATTAAAAATAAATATAGTCCTGGTGCCTTTACACGAGGGATCATAATATTTTGATCTTTCCCCGACTTCCTAAATTAATGATAATTAATACATAGCATAACAGTTTAATTTTTAGACATCACATTGTCCTCCCCTCATGAAATGCTTTGTCCTCAAAGCACAGGTAACAATGGAAGTTGTTTATGAAATTTTCTGACATGAAATCCTACTGCAGTAACTAATTTATTTCTCCTACTTATTTCTCACAATAAGTTGTTTACAAAACCCTTCAACAAACATTAAAATAAATTCTACTGCAGTTATCACATAATAGCATAGAGAAAATAACAGTGATATACAAGCACAAGAATCAATCACATCAACACAGTTATTTTTGGACAATTGTCCCCAGAAAAAACCCAATGCGGGAAAACTGGTGCAACAGATGAGGGTTTATTTATTAATCTTTGACAAAAATCTTTTTACAAGGAATAATTTTGCAATACATAGAGAAACCTTAAGAAAACACGTGAGAAAATTTTCCTCCTCAAATAGGAGAAATTCTGACACCACAAAGACCCTTTATCCTTCAATGCGACACCCCTGCATCATCTACGTGACGACTATGTGAGATCTCATCCCTGCCTGCGTTGTCTCTCAGAGCTCTCCCTTTGCACTATCTCTCAGAGGCACTGCGTCACCTCCTCCTCAGTCTCTGACTGATGCTGAAACCATCCTCTTCCTTCACCCTGCAACTCTCCCTCTGAAATCGAACTCCTTCTCCTTGAGAATCGATTTCCCTCGAGTTACTGAGTATTTGCTCGGTGTGTCTCCAAATGACTCTCAAGTCTTCTCTTATAATTTTCTTGTTGATGAATCAACAGTCGAGATTAAGTCTCTAATCAACGGCTAAGATTAAAACAGACTTGATCCTCGTCTCTTAGAAGCTTCTTACCCATATCTTTATTAATACCCATTAATATTTTTATTTTCCTAAGTTTAAACTTAGGAACCCATCAAAATATTAATTATTTTAATAACTCCTCATCCGGGTGGAATTTCTCCAAACAATTTATGGGTCTTGGAGATCTCATGTGTTTTGGCCCCTCCACAAAATTTTGAAGCTAGAACACATCCGATGCTACCCAAAATCAACACTCCCTCTTAGCGATAGATGTGCTCTAGCAATACTTCCCAATAGATGCATCACACTGATCCACGACATCGGTCCTTTACGTTGTTGATGCTTGGCCCACTGCTTGTTCTCCCGATAATTCTTAGAGCCCCATGGTGTAAGTGTCCCATCCTCCTTGCCATAGTTCATTCAAATCTTTTTCCCCACTGCTTCCTATCAGTGTCATTGGAGATTTTAGTTGTAATCTATACAGCCTGTTGCTTCTGACTCCAATTTTGACCTTCTTTTTCCAACTAAAGTGTTTGACATATACTTTCTCCTTAATGAAGAAAACATCATAGCCCTTGTTTTGAAGCTGAGATACAGAGAGTAAGTTCATCCCCAATCCCGGCACATGGAGCACATTGGTTGCTCGAAGCAGATCCCCTGCTTTTGTTTGAAATACTATGGTACCTCTTCCTACGAGGTGATCTAGAAGTTCATCCTTTCTTCCTGATAAATCGAAAAACATTATTGTATTTCTGTCACATACCAAGAAGCTCCACTATCTATATACCAAACCTCAAAGGAGGTAGAACTCACTAAGCAAGTGACTTCTTCTTCCAGTCTAGAAGCTAACATAGAATAATCATGATCCATTTTCCTCGTGCTCTCTTCTCCCTTTGGATATCTGCGTGGGTCCTTCTAAGTTGATGCCCCGACATCATGCTCCTGACTCATAACAGATTCTTTACTCCTGTTGCCTGATCTCTGCTCTGATACCACGTGAAAATTTCTGACACAAAATTCTACTACAACAACTAACTTATTTCTCCTACTTATTTCTCACAATAAGTTGTTTACAAAACCCTTCAACAAACATTAAAGTAAATTCTACTACATTTATCACAAAATAGCATAAAGAAAAATAAGAGTGATATATAAGCACAAGAATCAATCACATCAACATTGTTATTTTTGGACAATTGTCCTCGGAAAAACCCAATGTGAGAAAACTTGTGCAACAGATGAGGACTTATTTGTTATTCTTCAACAACAATCTCTTTACAAGGAATAATTTTGCAATACATAGAGAAACCTTCAAGAAAACACCTGAGATAATTTTCCTCCTCAGCTAGGAGAAATTCTAACACCACAAAGACCCTTTATCCTTCACTATGTCACCCCTGCATCATCTGTGTGAGATCTCGTCCCTGCCTACGCTATCTCTCAAAGCTCTCCCTCTGCATTGTCTCTTTGAGGCACTATGTCACCTCCTCCTCAGTCTTTCACTGATGCTGAAACCCTCCTATTTCTTCACCCTGCAACTCTCCCTCTGAAATCGAACTCCTCCTTGAGAATCGATTTCCCTCGTGTTACTGATTATTTTCCCGGTGTGTCTCGAAATGACTCTCAAGTCTTCCCTTATACTTTTCCTGTTGATGAATCAATAACCAAGATTAAGTCTCTAATCAACAACTAAGATTAAAACAGGCTTGAACCTCGTCTCTTAGAAATTTCTCACCCATATCTTTATTAATACCCATTAATATTTTTATTTTCTTAAGTTTAGACTTAGGAACACATTAAAAATATTAATTATTTTAATAACTCCTCATCCGGGTGGAATTTCTCCAAACGATTTCTGGGTGTTGGAGATCTCATGTGTTCTAGCCCCTCCACAAAATTTTAGAGCTATAGCACATCCAATGCTAACCAAAATCAACATTGGTCACAAAAATCTTTTGTTTCCCAAGAAGCATCTTCTTTTGATAGGCTCTTCCACTTGATATATATTCTTTAATTACTCGAGAACATAATCACTTTTCTTTTGTGGAGATTATAGCTTCTGGTTCTACTACAGCTTCTCCTTCATTATTCAATGTATGAAGCATTGTTTGTGTTGTATGATGTTTTCCCAACATTTTCTGTTAAATAAGAAATATGGAAAACGTTATGGATGCGGCTTGTTTCAAGTAATTTCAAGCCGTAAGCTACTACACTGATTTTCTTGATGATTTGATATGGTCCATAGAACTTAGGAGCTAGCTTGTTTTTTTCTTCTTGTTTTAATGATAGTTGTTTGTAATGTTGGAGCTTGACATATACCCAATCTCTTTCACCAAATTCTATTTCTAATCTATGTTGGTCAACTTGTTGTTTCATATGGTTCCTTGCGATATTAAGATTCTCCTTTAGTGTTTGAACAACTTTTTGGTTCTCCTCTAGTTGATATTTTACAACTTGAGCATTATGTAATGTTATGTATTAATTATGATTAATTTAGGAAGAAGGGGCACAATCAAAAGATCATGATTCCTCATGTAAAGGCATGGAAGCTACATCGAAGCCAAGGACCTTCATTGTAAACATCATCACTCAATTTCGCATATATATATATATATATATATATACCTCTGTTATTTTATAAATCACTTGTTTCTACAATAGAAGGAAAGCTTGCTCTATTTCCTAATATTTTAAAGGCTGATGCTTCTTTTTATACTTTGATGGTTGCCTTTTATATTGGTAGATATTGAGCTTGAAATGGAATGGTGTTTTTATAAGCATTCCATTCAGATTTGTGTTAATATGGTTGATTCAATTAACGAGATTGATGTATTACATAGCTTGCTGATTTCTTCATTTAATTTTGATCTTCTTCATCAAGTAATGCTGTGGTTCCATTTGTCCAAAGGACAAGGTGGCTCTTGGTCTTAATTGTCTTCTCACTCTTTTATCTAAATAATCAAAACATAACTTACATTCTTAGAATCTGATCTTATTAACAGCCATACAAAGAACAGATCTGTAGTCTTATTAGGAAATTCCCCCTTAAAGGGAAGTTCTACTAAGGCGACAGTGGGTAGACCGTCGAAGTGTTCTTCTAGGGTTCGTAATTGGATGATTGGACTTATTTCATGCAGATCCAAGAGGTAACACATCTTTCTCATTTTTAATTTAACAGAGTTCATAAGGTAAATAAAATGCATATCACCTTAAACTCATCTACCTAGAACTTTGGATGTCCTCATCATTAGACCAACAACCTTTCACTGATAATGCTTCAGAAATAGTAATTATTGCAAGTGAATTCATAGGGGCAGAAACATACAGTACCTTCATGACATACAATAGAAGCGCAAGAAGTGTTTGAGGGAGCAAGAGTGTCCCATACAACCATATTGACACCATTTGAACTGAAACCTGTTGTAGCAATTATAGATCCACTCGCACCAACAAAGGCAACATCTCTGATACAAGTGGAAAAAAAAAATCAGATATTTTAAACTATAAAAGAGCAGTTATTTCAAATGGGAGAAAAGTTTGATCAAGTACATACGTTGCATGTTGATGAAAACAAAGAGAAGATTCTGTGGGCCGAACATTGCTTCTCCCTCCTACTTCAAGTTGCCATGCACAAACTGTGCCATCCAATGCAGCAGTAGCAAATCTATGTCCAAAGCGTTCAAATTGCACTGCTGATACCGATGCAAGTGCATAAGGAGGAGGAATATTTGCAGCCGGTAAAACACCATAAGTTGCAGCTGCTGTCACTTTGCCAAACTGCTTTTTTGAAGAAACCATGATATAGAAGGGTGAAAATTATGGCTCTTGTAATGATTTCTAGATATCAACGAAAAATTAAACATGGCAATCTACATGATACTGCCAGTTCTACTTTTCGCATACTTTAAAAATGACATTTCAAACCTAGCACAGAGGATCATTCACTGACTAATGATTGAAGAAACATCTCATAAATTAATCCAGTCTTTCTCACAGAAGCTCAACTTGGTATATATGTTTAATTGATATCGAAATGCTAAAAAGTCTTGTGAGCAGTCTAGCATATTCATGAAATGAAGGGAGATGATCATACAAAATAACATTGAAAAATGTATTCATATATTAGATTCCATTGAAAATGGAGTAGCCACATAATAAATTACACATTATTGAAGGCTACCTTAATAACAGAACAACATGGAGCAGTTAAATAAAATTGGGGTTCATGTCACCACTCATGATGACGGAACTTTCATACTAGAACAAAACTATTAGAATATTGTGTTCTCACAAATCCCTCTTTCAACCATAACGGTTCATGTTGCACACAATAAGGATAGCAAAGAAGCAGAGACCACTCCACGAAGAGTTCAACAAAATTGTGTCAGGGTATATAAAATACGCACACACACACAGACATATACAATGTTTCCATTTTTTAAGCTTTACTTTTCGAGGTTTGGGAGGGGGAGTTGGGGTGTCACAGCCTTTCCCATTTCAGAAAATTCAAAATGTTTCCATGTTTCATGCAACTTAGGATTAAAGTACAAGGTCTGTAACTATTTGAGCAAATAGAATTTTGATTTTTGAATGCTTTTGGACATGTAAACTCCCTGTGCACAAAAAGGACATTTTTCCAAAAAAGTAGAGTTCTTTGTGGAATCCATAACTCTTTTGAATTTTTTAATGCTTTCTTATAACTCTTTGCGATACAAAATACAATAAGAATGAGATACATCAATCACATCAGGCCCCTTAGGGCCAAACCAAGTCAGTTCACAACTTCGTTTCTGAACTGAATGATCTGACCTCTAGAGAGCTTCCGCCATATCACTGTCTAGTGTGTGTGAAAATTTGGAAGCCCAAATTTCTAGTGCAGCGATTGATTACATTTCTCCTATTTGTTAATTACTAGACCAAATTACTTATTGTTTCCTACAGTAAACACTGAAACGAATACACTGCAGCCTTCACTATTTAAATAAAATACAAAAATAAGAAACTAAACAAGAAATAAATACACAACACATCTACACAGTTATTTTTGGACAAATGTCCCAGGAAAATCCTAGTTTGGGAAAACTGGTGCAGCATCTGAGAGTTTTATTACTAAGCAATAGTAATTTCTAAATACAATCTCTGGATGCCCTCTTGGCTATCTAATACAGAGAATATCACTGACAGAGAAATAAGTGAGATTACCTTACACTATCACTGGAGATCTGACTAATCCAACCACTAATTGAACAACCTTCGACTGCCTCTGCATTGCCTCTATGTGGTCAGTGCATCAGCCTAATGTCACAGCCTCTAGGGACTACGTCACCCCTTTTGCTTATTGATTTGTTGCCCAGGAACCTCGATTTTCACCTCTCGGTCTCACACATCGGCTTCTAGCCTCTGAAATCGATTTCTCCAACAAATTTTCAGACCTCCTCAACGCTCTGCACTGCCCTGTGTGGCCTTGTGGCAGCCTCTTCTGGCTCTACGCTGCCTCTCCTGGATCTCTCTTTTCCTTCTCTGTTGAGTATTCCTGGATCAGGAGAAATCTCCAACCAAACTATCCCTGCCCCTCACTGTAAAAGCTCATTTCGAATTTCTCATCAGAAGTTGCTCTGCTTCAAAAATTCGATCTTCTAAACTCTATTCGATGTGTTCTCCAAGTGCCACTCAGGCCTCTTCTTATATCTTTCTATTGAACAACCAACGGCCCAGATTAACTTCTAATCAATGGCTTAGATCATTTTGGCTTGATCCTCGTCTTCTTCTAGAAGTTTCACCCACAGTTAGATTAATACCCTTTAATTATTTTAATTTCCCAAGTTTAGACTTAGGGTCCCATTAAAAATAATTAATTATTTTAATAAAACTGTCTCCAGGTGGAATTTCCCAAAACAATGTATGGGTATTGGAGAATGCATGTGTCTAAGCATCCCTGCAAATTTTGAGACTTAAAGCACATCCGATGCTACCAGAAATCAACAGTGTCATCATTACTATCATCATGTATCATAAGAGCAAGGTCACTGATAGCAAGTTCATTTTCACATGTACCATGCGTCACATGTCTCTAATAAACATTTACATCATTGTCATTATACATCAAGTATATATATATATATATATATATATTATAACATTTTTCATTAGATGTGTGTGTGTGTGTTATGAACAAAGTTCATATACGCAACAAATATTCTGGAAAATCTGGAATACAAAAGTATCCATTGCAAGATTATAATATATATATATATATATATATATATATATATAATAATTATATATATATATATATATATGTTTCAAATTTCAATACAACTGATATGAGATCGATACAACTGAGGGTCCCATATATTTACCTAGGTGGGTACCCCTTCATCAATGGTCATGTCTTTTGAGACATACCTCTTCAGTGTACTAAACATTGTTAACTATTTAATCATTAATTATTTACATTCATAATATTGCCTTCCCCTTTAGAAAATATTTGTGTTCAAAGCTTATGAATGAAAATCCTTGATCTCTTTTTCTATGTCAAATGTCTACTCTTGGAACTGTCATCTTTGATCATACAAGACGATATGAACTTCTAAGTGTGGTCCAAAATTGTCATGCTGTGAAATGATCTAACCATCCAAAATCAATCTTCAGTGGAACTTTACAATTACTTGATAGCATGGATAAATTTCTATCGTAAGACTAGATTGTGCTAACATCAATATTCTTCAAAACAGAAATCTGTTGTTTATGTTCGAAGTGATACAAATGAGCAAACTGATTGAGATGTTTGCTCTTGTCATTTGACTTTCTCTTATCATGCATGTGGCAATTTTCTAATTTACTTCAGGTGTTGATGTTGTTTAGTTGGTTATTGAATCTTCACTTTGAATTTTCATCGTCTGAACTGCAACATTTATATATGTTTTTCCTTCAATTGGTTTGTCATTTTTGTAACGAATAAAATATATATAAATAATGTAAATGATAATATGCATAAATAATTACTAGTTAATGAGTAATTAGGTTGAAGAGGCATTTCTAAATGAGACATGACTCTTCGTGAAGAGACACTTGCCTGATATAAAAGCAAGCCTCTCGTTCTCGTTGTAAAACATTCATTCATTCTTATTCATTTTAATATATAATATTTGTATCCTCATGGATATCTAGATATTCCAAGTCTTCTGGAGTAATTAACCTATAGAAGGAGTTTTGTTCGCTTCATTTGGTATCAGAGCACTTCGGTCCTCTAAGTTGCTTAACCGGTGCATAGAGCTCGTTCTCTGATCCAGGTCCTTGGCTATCAAAATTCGTCAACCTTGTTGCCGTACAATTGAAGCATTTTGCTCAGAATTTGGGAGTTTCTCCCTTTCTCCGTTTTTCTAGGCCTTTGGCCATTAAAATTAAAATTAAAAGAAAATTCGCTAGTTGACCTTTGGCCATAAAA
>APFE030591353.1:199445-228201 GCA_000404065.3 Pinus taeda
TTTGAGTATAAATGCAAAAAAATATAAAAATATATATATATATAGCAGACGCTTCCGCGGACGCTTCGCCTCCTAAATTTTTGGAAAATGACGCTTCCGCGCTCCGCGCTTCCGCTTCGCTCCCGCTTCGTGCAACATTGCTTCGCATTGAAAGTAGTGGCGATCCCAGTTTACTCGGCTGAAAATGAGGAGTACGAGGAGGCAATGCCCTGGGCAAAGTGCATCATCCTTGATCGGGTCAAGGATCATGTGGTCCAACATATTGCCGAGAAGGAAACGGCAAATGAGATGTGGAAAGCCCTGAAGAAATTGTACCAACATACATCCGTGCAGAGTAAGATGTTACTTGAGAATCAATTGAGATCATACCAGATGCAGAAGGGGGAGCAGATAGATCACTTCCTCGATCAATTGAAGGAGATCCGAGACCAGTAAGCTTCCATATGAGCCACACTTGATGAGGAGATGTTGGTGAGGACCGCACTTAACGCAGTCTCTGAGGAGTGTGAGACATTTGACCAGAGCATACTAGGCAGGGCAAGTCTTCCAGATTGGCAAGAACTGTGGGTGACTCTTCACCAAGAGGAGATCAGGCGGTTGAGCAAGGCGAGGAGTAGGGAGAAAGTGGTCAAGATCAAGAAGGAAGAGGAAGAGGATATGGCTCTAGCATCTGCGGGAAAGCAGGAGAGAGGAAGAAGAGGGACCTCTCCAAGGTCAAGTGCTTCCATTGTGGGGAACTGGGTCATTTTGCGAACTACTGTCCTAGGAAGAAGAGTAAGGGAGAGGCTTCAAACTCGAAGGTAGCACCAGGGAAGGTGGAAAAGGAGGTTGAGGAGGATGACGATTGTGCCATGAGTGCTCATGTGCCACTTGTGAAGAAGTGCGGAGACATTGAGCTTTAATCATGAGGACTACAGGCGATGAGGGGCAAGATCCTTGAGGTACCCAACCTCTTGGATTATACCTTGCTATAGGAGCCCCGAAGAGTAGCAGGATTGGCAGATGTCAAGAGACAGATGTGGATGAAGCGACAAAGAGTGCTACAATGCAGGAGTCCCCGGGCAACGCGAGGCTAGCAGGCTGCAACAGTGCGAGAGGCATGGGAGTGTTGCACCAGTGCAGGATGGCACAGAGAGGTGTGTAACGGTGCGAGATGCAAGGAGTTGTTGCAGCAGTGCAAAGATAAGTAGAGGGAGCACTTGTTAGCGGCAGAGGGAGCTTGAGCACCGGGAGTGTTTCTAGCTTGACAGGGATGTCAGATGTTGGGTGGATCAATTACTTACTTCTCAATAACTGAGTTGCAGTGCAGTAGCAGTTAGCAGTAGCACGGTGCAGCATGATGAGAGGGGGATGCAGTGTTGGGAGGATGGACCAACAGCAACACAGATGTAGAGAGAGTTTCCATATGGATGCAACAGTGGCAGTGGCAAAGCCATGGGCAGCAGTACAAGGTTGGCAGCATAGAGGATGTTGGGCAGGGAGGCCTAGCATCAACAGAGATACCGGTGCCATATAATCAGAGTGATGCTCGATGTGGAGTATTACTAAATACAGTCCTCGCGAAGAGGGAGTGTTGATTTGGAGTAACATTGAATGTGCTCTAGCCATGAAAATTGGTGGAGAGGCTATAGCACATGAGATCTCCAAGACCCAAAAATGGTTTGGGCAGATTCTAACCAGTTTGGGAGATATTAAAATAATTAATATTTTTAATGGAGTTCCTAAGTCTAAACTTTGGAAAAATAAAATATTAATGGATATTAATATAAAATTGGGTTAGAAGGTTCCAAAAGACATGGATCAAGCCAAATCTAATCTTAGTCATTGATTAGAGATGTAATCTTGTCCGTTGGAGGACCAACAAGAAAAGTATAAGAGGAGGACTGAGAGTCAATTGAAGAATACACCAGAGTGATCAGTCACTCATTTTTCTAGAACGGGGTTGCTAAGCAAAGTTGAATCAATGATCAGGAGCGAGGGGTAGTGAGTACGAGGCAGAGAAGAAGGGACAATAGTGGGAGACCAGCGCAGAAGTCGAGAGAGTGAGAGCAGCAGCCAATCCAGGCTACACAGAGCCCAGCAGAGGCACCACAGAGCCCAGAGGGACTGCATCATCCACGCAGAGGGCAGAGGGATTGACGCAAAGGCTCACAAAGGTTGTGCAGTGCCTTAGAGGGCTGACGCAGAGGGTCCTGGGGCTGACGCAGAGGCCAAAAGGGCTTAGCACTGATCTTCAATTGTGTCGGAGAGGATTTCGTGGGACAAGTTTTTTGAATACCTGTTTCCGAATATAGAGGTATTTCTGTTGTATATTTTTCTCTGTCGGGTGAGCTGATTAGGCACCCAGTTGTACTCAAAAAGACTACATAATAATATAACCCTCAGAATATTTGCACCGGTTTTCCCGCATTGGATTTTTTCGGGGACATTTGCCTAAAAATAACGGTGTCACTTGTGTGCATGTTTTCCTTCAGTTGTTGATATGTAGATTTTGTGACCGTATTGTGTTTATTTCGGTATTTAAATGTATTAAATAACTTGTTCGAATTTAGACAGGTAGAAGAAATAAACCAGCGGAATACAGATTAATTTTCTAACGGATAGACTTACAAAATTCAACAGTCGCATCTTGATTTGAAGCAAACAACATTGGGTACAGACTTTGACATGTATTTTGTTGACGATTTTTGGAGCAAAACTATTGATTTCTAGTAGCATGGGATGTGCTCTAAGTCTCAAAATTTGCAAGGAGGCTTAGACACATGCATTCTCCAATACCCAGAAATCATTTTGGGAAATTCCACCTAGAGACAGTTTTATTAAAACGATTAATTATTTTTAATAGGACCCTAAGTCTAAACTTAGGAAATTAAAAGGTATTAATCTAACTGTGGGTGAAACTTCTAGAAGAAGACGAAGATCGAGTCCTAATGATCTAAGCCATTGATTAGAATCTAATATGGACCGTCGGTTCTCAACTAGGGGATTATAAGGAGGACTTCGATGGGCATTTGGAAAATACACTAGCCAGGTACTCAGTTACCAGAGTAAAATCGATTTTCTCACTGGTCAAAGTTCAGCAAAAGGAAATCGATTTAGAGGGAGAGTTGCAAGTGAGGAGGAGAGAGCAGGTAGCAGCACCAGTTGGGAGTGCAAGCGCAAAAGACGCAGAGAAAAGAAGGGACAGCACAGAGGTTGTGACACAAAGGCTGACGCTGACACTGGGACTACGCAGTCCTCATGCAGAAGTTAACGCAGTGAGATGCAGAGGGGGCAGCAGATCCTCTCCTAGATCAAAATCTCATCGAGAAGTGTGAGAGAACTATCTATAAATTTCTCACAGAGATTTCTCTTCTATTTTGCTGTCTGTATCTTGTACATGAGATTTTTGCTGAAGATTAATAAAGAAACCCTCATCTCCTACACCGGTTTTCATGTGTTGCGTTTTTTCAGGGACAATTGTCCAAAAATAATTGTGTCATTGTGATTATACTTGTGCTAGTATTTATTTCCATATTTGAGAAGGTTACAATAGAATTTTTTTCCATATTTGTTGTAGAATCACTATGAATAACTTATTTCTAAATTAATAAGTAGAAGAAATAATATTAGTCGCTGCAATTGGATTTCTATCTAGAAATGTTCACAAGAACCTTTACATGTATTTGTGGTGGGCAGTCTCATGGTGTTCAGGCAGACCTATGACAATCTGAGACAAAATTTGGAATATGATTTGTAGCAAATATTGGTTATTTTGGAGCAGATTCTACAAACCTCCTGAAACGGGCTTGATTCTTCATCTAAGTACATTGGAAGATATGTCAAGCAGACTGTTGCCACAAAATCTAAGAGAGGTACCTAAGGGGCAACTACTAGACCAAATGACAACAATGGGACAAAGGCCCACTATCAACACAGCCTATGTCCCCTTCTCTTCTTATATTTTCACCAACAGGAGGAGTCCCAGTAATCCTCACCTTTTTCTAATGTGTCTATACCAAGCTTTGAAGTGAGGCAAGGTGTTGAAATTTCTAAGTTTGCCCCGTTAGAAATTTTCCTGCACCATCTGGTTTATTTCGCGTACTTGTTTAATTACAGGACAAGTTATTTTACCATATAAATACTGAAATAAACACAATGCAATCTCAACCATCTACAGATCAACAACTAAGAGAAATAGACAAACACACAAGGGACACCATTATTTTTGGACAATCATCCCCGAAAAACCCCAACTTGGGAAAATTGTTGTAGCAGTTCTGAGGGTTTTATTATTATGCATCTTTTCTGAGTACAACTGGATGCCAAACTGGCTCACCCTACAGAGAAAACAATCTAACAGTAATACCTCTCTTCAGAAGCAGATATTCTAAAAGTCTGCTCCACGAAACCCTCCCCAGCACCTCTCTGAGGCACTGCGTCAGACCTCCTGGCCTCTGCGTCAGCCTAAAACCCTTTGCGTCAGCTTGAAGAGGCTCTGCGCAACCTCTCTAGCCTTCTGCGTCACTTCTGCAACCTCTGCATCACTCACGCAGGCCCTCTGGCCCTCTGCGAAGTCACTACTGACCTTTGCGTGGCTTTCTTTGGATTTGCGTCTGCCTCTGCGATGGTCTTCCAACACTACCCCTCGCTACAACTGATCACTAGTTCGATTTCTCTTAGCAAACCACGCTCTAGAAAATCGAATTGATTGATCACTCTGGTGTATCTCCAACTGACTCTCAAGCATCCTCTTATACTTTTTTTGTTGAGTCTTCAACAGTCGAGATTACATCTCTAATCAATGGCTAAGGTTAGATTTGGGTTGATCCATGTCATTTAGAACCTTCTAACCTAATTTTATATTAATAACCATTAATATTTTTATTTTCCTAAGTTTAGACTTAGGAACCCATTAAAAATAGTAGTTATTTTAATATATCCTTCACCGGGTAGAATTTCCCCAAACCATTTATGGGTCTTGGAGATATCATGTCCTTTAGCCTCTCCACCAATTTTCATGGCTAGAGCACATCCGATGCTACCCCAAATCAACGCTCCCTCTTAGCGAGGAATGTGCTCTAGTAATACTCCACCACTGAGCATCACCCTGATCATCCGGCACCGGTACCTATGCTGATATTTGGCCTTCCTGCCCAACATCCTCTACACGGTTGCATCCTGTACTGTTGCCCATGGCTCTGCCACTGCCACTGCTACATCTGTACGGAAACTCCTTTGCATCTGTGTTGCTGCTGGTCCTTCCTCTCAACACTACATCTGCATTGCAACCCTCTCTCATCATGTTGTATCGTTCTGCCCATAGCACTACCACTGTTATTGTTGCACTGCAACTCAGTTACTGTGACGATGGTAACTGATCTACCCAACTACTGACATCCTTGTCAGGCTAGAAACCCTCTTGATGCTGAAGCTCTCTCTGATGCTATCCTGTGCTCCCTTTGTTGCTTTTGCACTGCTGCAACAACCTCTATGCCTCTCGCACTGCTGAAAACATCTTTGTACCTTCTTGCACTGTTGCAACCTCCTCTGTGCCTCTCGCACTGTTGCAACCCTCTATGCGGTGCCAGGGACTACTGCACTCTAGCACTCTTTGTCGCTCCATCCGCATCCGCTTCTACCGACATCCGCCATCTTGCTATTGTCACTTCGGGGCTCCCGTAGCCGGATATGATCCAAGAGTTTGGGTTCCTCAAGGATCTTTCCCCTCATCTCCTGTAGTCCTCTTGACTACAGCTCGATGTCTCCCCACCTCTTCTCTAGAGGTACATGAGCACTCATGGCACAATCATTATCATTCTTTACCTCTTTCTCTACCTTCGCTAGCACTGCCTTGGAGTCAGATGCCTCTCCCTTATTCTTCTTCCATGGACACTGGGTTGCATAATGGCCCAATTCCCCACAACTGAAGCACTCTATCTTGGAGAGGTCCTCTTTCTTCCTCTTCCCTTGTTGCCCCACAGATGCCAAACCTACATCCTCTTCCTCCTCTTTCTTGACCCAGGCTCCCTTGCCACTACTTCCCACCTTCGTCAATCGTATGATCTCTTCTTGGTGAAGAGTTGCCCACAAATGTTTCCAATCTGGAAGATTCACTCTGCTAAAAATGCTTTGGACAAATGTCTCCCACTCCTCGAAGATTGCGTTCAGGGCGGTCCTCACCATTAACTCTTGATCCGACGTGGCCCCTATGGAAGTTAGTTGGTCCCACATCTCCTACAACCTGTTGAGGAAGTGATCTACCTGCTCCCCCTTCTACATCTGAGACGACCGCAACTGATTCTCCAATAATATCTTTCTCCTCACGGAAGTACCCTGATACAATGTCGATAAGGTGTCCCACATTTCCTTTCCTGTATTCTTCTTGGCAATATGTTGAACCACATGATCCTTGACCCCATCAAGGACTATGCATTTCGCCTTGGCCATCGCATCCTCATACTTTTCGTTATCAGTTGGGTCAACTGGGATAGCCATAGTTCTCAAGAAGAATACCTTGATGCGATGTTTATCCAGAACGGACAGGATCCTAGCCTTCCTGATGACAAATTTGGATGCCCCGTCCAGCCTGTCCTGATCCCTCAATCCATCTATGGCCATCACTGCTCTTATTTTCGACTCCTCTGAGTCTCTACTTCCCTCTTGGAAGTTCTTTCTTCGACTCCCTCCGAGTCTGTACTTCCCTCCTGGAAGTTCTTTGCTAGACTCCCTCTAAGTCTCGATTTCCCTCCTGGAAATCCTCCTGCCAATAGTCGAATCGCACCTCTCTGATCTCCTTTGCTCCTGCAACACTGATCTGGATTTCTTGGCTAGAAGTCCACCTAGGTAGCGACTCCCTTTCTACCTTGGTTCTGTCCCATTAGGTATTGTTCTGCCTCGACAGCAACAGCACCCCACCAGCTTCACTCTCCGCAATCTACCCATAGTCTCCTATGCCCCAACAACTAAAGGATCGGGCCTCTAGGCTCTTGGCAATCCCGACAATGGCTTAATCGTTCCACTAGCCAACTGTGTCACTCCTACTTGGTTAAGCAAGATGACATGGCTCTTCGTGAGCCTCTCACTGCTTCTGAGTTGGCCCCTCTCTGGCTCAAAATGATGGCGCAGGCCCTTCTGCGTCACTCCTTCTATGCTGCTTTCTGCATAGGAACAGCTTTTGTCTCTTGGGATAGTTGTTTCTATTGCAAATTCTCCGATTCAGTTGTTGCCTTCAGCTCTCCTGTGATCTGCAACCCTTTGATACCATGTTGAAATTTCTAAGTCTATCACTTTAGAAATTTTCTTGCACTATCTAGTTTATTTCGACTACTTGTTTAATTACTGAACAAGTTATTTAACCATATAAATACTGAAATAAACACAATCCCATCTCAACCATCTATAGATCAACAACTGAAAGAAATAGACAAACACAAAAGGGACACCATTATTTTTGGAAAATCATCCCCGAAAAAACCCAACTTGGGAAAACCAATGCAGCAGTTCTGAGGGTTTTATTATTATGGAACTTTTAGAGTACAATTGGGTGTCAAACTGGCTCACCCTACAGAGAAAACAATATGGTAGTAATACCTCTCTTCGGAAGCAGATATTCTGAAAGTCTATTCCATGAAACCCTTTCCAGTGCCTCTCTAAAGCACTGCGTCAGCCCTCCTGGCCTTTGCATCAGCCTGAAACCCTCTACGTCAACCCTTTGAGGCTCTGCACAGCCTCTCTGGCCCTCTGCGTCACTTCTGCAGCCTCTGTGTCACTCACGCAGGCCCTCTGGCCCTCTGCGTAGTCACTACTGGCCTCTTCGTGGCTTCCTCTGGCTTTGCGCCTGCCTCTACACTGGTTTTCCGGCACTATCTTTGGTATGCGCTCACTACCCCTCACTGCAACTGATCACTATTTCGATTTTTCTTAGCAAACCCCGCTCTAGAAAATCGAACTAACTGATCGCTCTGGTGTATTTCCAATTGACCCTCAAGCCTCCTATTATACTTTTTCTATTGAGTCTTCAACGACCGAGATTACATCTCTAATCAACGGCTAATATTAGATTTGGCTTGATCCATGTCATTTAGAACCTTCTAACCCAGTTTTATATTAATACCCACTAATCTTTTTATTTTCCTAAGTTTAGACATAGGAACCCATTAAAAAAAGTAATTATTTTAATATCTCCTTCACCGGGTAGAATTTCCCCAAACCATTTCTAGGTCTTGGATATCTCATGTGCTTTAGCCTCTCCACCAATTTTCATGGCTAGAGCACATCCGATGCTACCACAAATCAACACAAGGATGGATCATTCAATGGAAAGGCTCAATTGAGGCATGAGCTTTGGGAGAAACTAAAATGGCTTTCCATGAAAAGCACCTTAGGAGAAAGAGTTTACAAGGCCTAGGATTGAGATATGTTGAGATAAAGGCTCTTCCAAGGTCAATATAGGCAAAAGAAAAGGTTTTAAATGATAAGCTATAACTTGCAAACCTTCAAGAAATCCTCGAAAGCAATTTCAAGGGTTCCCACTTGGTATGAAGGCTAGGGCATCAACACCTCCTACTCCACGTCATCCTCCTGATCGCTATCAGAGAAGACCTCAATGTAATGGGTCTTGCCCCCTGTGCATCTGTGGCATAGTGCCCAAGGCTCCTAGCAGGTGAAGCATAGCTTCCTCCTATGGAGATCTCTCATTGTTTCCTCATCCAACTGTCCACGCCGCTAGTTAGCCCTCGGTGGTGGGGCCCTAGTGTCACAGTGCCTGGGAGGAAAAGAAGCCCGTGGTGGAATCGGTGCCCTAGTCTTGGGGATTGCGTCCTACAAATCCCGAGTACAAGTCACAACCTCCTGCAGTGTGGTTGGTTTGCAAGATCTCACCAATCCACGTGAAGGCTCAAGTAAACCCTTTACAAAAGTGTAGACGCTCCTAGCCTCAAACAGGTCCGGCACCATCATGGATACCTTCGAGAACTCTGATATGTAATGCTCGAGATTGTCAGTCTGCTTAAGCTATGTGAGCTCTCTAAAGTGGGCCTCTAGCTCCCTCTTGTCAAAACACTCCACTTCCCTCCGTGTGAAATCCTTGTAGGTTATGCTTGCACCTCCAAGTATAGTTAGCCCTTGGAACCACCAACCATGGCCTTCACCCTCCTAGTGTAAAGTAGCCATCTTGATGGCCTCTACCTCTGTCGTCTGGCTAAGCTCGAAATATGAGTCTAGCTTCTCCACCCAGGCCCTCGTTGTGCACTTGGAAGACCCACCAAATGTGGGAAGGTACATCCTCCCTATGGTGCGCTGTAGCTCTGTGTTCTGCGCGCTAAAGCCCCTTGTGACTTTGCCCTTCTTGTTCTGCTTGAGCTGGCAAAAAACTCTGAAAGAGTGCAGCTCAAAAATCATCCCCTATAGACTGCCACTCCCAGAAATACTCTCCCATGGCCATCTCGTCTTGCCCACCCTACTCACCTAGTCTAGAGGGCAAAAACGTGGGCAAAGTGGTCTTGGTTGGCCCACTGAAAGCATGTGGGTAAGTCATTGGTAAATGGTGATCGTACTAGTGGGAAGCCCCTAAAGTTTCTCCAAATAGAAATTCTCGATGCATGCTCTTATCATGATTTTGTTGCTTGAGTTCTTCTAACATCTCCTTCTGCCCTCTGACCAAGTCATTTAGGGCCTTCAAGAGGCTATCAAACGTTGCCTCCTCTTCACTCTTCCGCTTACCCATATTTACCTCCTACACTGCCTACTTTGGGGTCTCAGTGTCAGACGCAATCTCCAACTCTCTTCCCCTACTCTGGTATCTCTACCTCTGGTAGGTCACATTTTGCTTGTCCTCCAAGGTCATAGAAATAATCCCACAGTTGAACCAAGATGAATGCTCTAATACCATTGTAATATTTTCAATGGAAAATTTACAGTGATAACAAGCAATTATAGCACATGCACACATAAAATTTAAACACATAAGTAAACACCCAGAATTTCTCCAAAAATTGCACCCAAGTGAGCCATTTTATTATAATGCAATGGAAGTACAATGAAAGTATGGTGTGAGTGCACCTGGGCTTGCCAAAAGCAAGTTGAACAAGCCCCAGGTGATAAAATGAGATGCCCAGATGCTGGAATGTGCTCTCCCTTCTATGCCCTGCGTTACCCTGGAAAAACTACACTATGTGCTAGAATGAAAATATTGTTTGACCCTCTTCAAGTGCTCAGAAAATTCCAGTAAATCAATCTCAGACTACCCTCAAATAACCCACCAAAACCCAGAAAGGATTTGGCCTAGTTCTGACCCCCGAAATTGACCCCAATTTCTACGTGCTCTTCCACTGGTTGGGTATTTTGATCCTCCTGGAAATGGCATTGTTCTGACCCTCCAAAATGATGCTAGATGTTGGTGAATTTCCCCTGCGGATCACTCCCCAAATTCCCAGCTCAATCCAGCCCCAAATGGCCACCCCCTCAGCTACCACGTGCAGCCCAGAAGTAACTCCTGCGAAGGCCCACACATCCCTAGAGTAGTCTCTCTGCTACAACAAAGGGTCCACAAAATTTTGCTATCCTATCACCTTGAATCTTCAGCAATAAGAGACCCAATGCTTCCCTAGTAGACTCAGTAATTTTGTTGCTCCCCAACTAGCTTCCCCAAGAAATGTGTGTTCCTCTACCATGCCCAGATTGTTGAAAAACGCCCCACGACATGTCTAATGCAAAGTTGGAATTGGCTTACAAATGGTATCGATTTTCCTCCTTGGGCTGGCACTCAAAATCCACTGAAGCAAGGGGTGAGAAACTCGCTTAAGAATCTCGTGTGTTGAACAACACTTACACACTTGGCTCACAGCTCAAGCGTGTTTGGTAAGTGCATTTGTCAAAGTGTCAAAAGGTGCAAAAACGATGTGTGCTTCCTCTATTTATCCTTGTGTTGCCTCCTCCTCATGTGGGACCCATACATCGAATTCCTTCAACCCAAAAAAGCACAAGTTGCCCAAGGGGTGCGTATTTCCTTCGTTGGTGGCCCCCACAACCCACTAAGTGTTCGATTTGCCTTTTTCTCCCTATGTGAGCGCCTTCCTTAGCCAAAAATTGGAAGTGGGGTCCTCCATGTCACTTCTCCTAAGTGGGAAATCAAAATTAACAAAATTGAGCAAAATTGTATTCTCACCTAGCAATAATTGCTAAGCGAGAATATCACATAGGAGTATAGAATTTGTATGAAAAAACCAATTATTTCTACATTAATATAATCCTCAGAGAGAATGTTACTAGGAGTCTAATAAGAGCACTAGCATTCATGATGACATCAACATTCACTATACATGACATTCGAGCTCTCCTACAACACTCTAGTTACTCTCAGTAGCAAATCTCCTTTGAGAAGCTTACCCAAATATTAAAATTGCAAATTAAGAGGCATTGTATACCAAGGATAGTATAAGTCTATCACTATGTGATTCAAAATACTTTCATCAGTGCGAAGTCATGAGGTCTAATCTAGAAGTTTGGTACAAGAACAAGAAGTTTGTCATCAATATTCTAAGACTTACAATTAATGTTGAAGTTGACCTCGTCAAAAATCTTCATGAAGGACAGAACTATAACTTTTGCTTTATCACTTTGACTATGGTATGGTGGAAGGGACTAAAACTCTATCGAAGAAACTGAAATCATCACTAGAATTTGAAGTATTTAGGGCACATCTCTGAGGCACAAATATATGTAGCAATCACACTACCTATAACTTCCTATATGTAGAAGGACTAACCACTTCAATAAAGCCGATTTTCTTGAAAGGAGCCATTTAAAAGGAACGAAGACAAAAGCAAGCAGCTCAATGAAATTTCTAAGGTTAAAGAAGTTAAGTCACCTTTGTTGAAGAATGTTGGTACTTGACAATTGAACAAGGACCAAATCTTTACAAAGAGGAGATAAGGTAAGGTTATAGAAGTATGTATAATTTTTGTGTGTATTTCATGATCTAACTCAATTATATTACGTTCACTAAATCCTGGTGATGATCATTTGAAAGATAGTGAAAGGGTCTGCATAAATATAGATTAGAGACAGTGACTTATAAGAGATTGTGATGTGGTAGTACACCAAGTATTTCATTGCATATAAAGACTAGGTCTTGAGATCAAGAAATGAAATGTATAAAAGGCTTGTCAATAGTGTCTCTAGGGTTTTGCAGCTAATCCATTTGCATGCTTGTAGAATTTGCAATTTCTAACATGACAGATCATGAAGATCATGAAAAATCTAGGGTTTTGCAGCTAACTCTCTAGTCTAGTTATAGAATTTTGAAATTCTTGAATGACAAGACTTGATGACTACGAAGAATCTATGGTTTCTAGAACTTGCAATTTGTAAGGTCTTGTAGGCTTTTGGCATTTAGGGTTTATAAAGCCTAGAAAAAACTCTAAGTTAGGAAACCCTAGAATAGAAACCCTAACCAACAACTTTTGTTGTAAAAATAAAATCTAGCTCTTGAGGTTGACAGGAATGACATCATGCTCATCAAGACAAGGTTGATGAAAAGATTCAAGATTAAGAGGGAGTTGGGTCTCTTCAAAAAGATAAGTATTTTATACATACTCTCTTTAATTATTACCATTGTTATGCACTTTGCCTTTTGTTCTGTCATAGTCTTCTAACAAAGGATGTAGGTAAAGACAAGATCTATCTATGCTTGACTAAAAAAAGGAAGATTTAGAAGAACGTAGCAAAGCACGAAGACAAGAAGAAAGTAACTTGAAGTAAGCATCGAACAAAGTCAAAGAAAGAAGTTCACCTATCTCAGCTAGAAAGGAGAAGATGTCAAATTGGAAGAAAATTCGAAGAAGTTTATGATGAAAAAGAGAAGATGACATATCAATGACAAGATCCTTTGACAGAAAGTTGAAAAGTTTTGATATCGTTGTACCGGTAGCTGATTGGTTTGATTCAGGAACACTTTGATTGGGCTGACAATACTGACACAAATAAGGATAATACCGATGAGCTGACATGATTTTCTGGAAGAGCTTGATGCAAAATTCTTGCGCAACTTAGCTATGAAGGAGTTTGGCTCCATAATATGTTTCAGGAACTACTTGATGACATGTTGAAGCTACGTAAAGATTGACAAACATCCAGGAAGGTTGAATCTTGTTATGATGTGATCCAAATAGGAGCCTAGCAGCTACAACAAATCTCCACGGAAGAACATGTAGTCGATGCTTTGATAAGTCTTTTTGAGACAAGCTTATGCTTGTGGTTGTTCCTCCCTGTTTGAGAGGGATTGAGGATGGACATCGTATTCTCCAGCTGTCATGCACTATGGCCATGGCTAACAATAGCAAGCCTAGTGAAGGCACTTGTAGGGAGAATGGAGGATTGGATAAGCATTTTAGACTGATACTCCTTGAGGAACGATATCCAAGATAGGAGTAGTCCCGAGGACCGATACTCTTTGAGGATAGAGTATCCAATATAAGAGTAGTCTTGAGGACTGATATTCCTTGAGGATGGGTGATATCCAAGATAAGAATAGTCTTGTGAGGGCATATTGTTGAAATTTCTAAGTCTAACTGTTAGAAATTTAATCTATATTCTTCTGGTTTATTTCTTCTACTTGTTAATTACGAACAAGATATTTAAAACATATAAATAACGAAATAAACACAATACAGTCTCAACCATCTACAGATCAACAGCTGAAAGAAAACAAACACACAAGTGACACCTTTATTTTTGGACAACTCGTCCCCGAAAAAACCCAATGCAGGAAAATCAGTGCAACAATTCTAAGGGTTTATTATTATGCAGTATATCCTTGAGTACAACTAGGTGCCAAACTGGCTCACCCGACAGAGAAAAACAACTGGCAGTAATACCTCTCTATTCGGAAACAGGTATTCAAAAAACCTGCCCCACGAAAGCCTCTCCAGCAACACTGAAGCACTGCATCAGCCCTCTCGGCCTCTGCATCAGCCTTAGAACCCTCTGCATCAACCCTCTAAGGCATTCCACAGCCTCTGGGACCCTCTACGTCACTCCTGCTACCTTCTGCATGGATGACGCAGGCCCTCTAGCCTCTGTGCTATCTCTGATGAGCTTTGTGTGGCCTACGTTGGCTTCTGTGTCTGCCTCTTTGCCTCTATGCTGGTTTCTCGGCACTATCCTTGCCTCTCTGTCTAGTACTCACTGCCCCTCGTTGTTGATCACTGATTCGACTTTCTTTAGCAAACCCCGCTCTAGTAAATCGAATGACTGATCACTCTGGTGTGTTCTCCAACTGACCCTCAAACCTCCTCTTATACTTTTCTTGTTGATCCTTCAACGGTTGAGATTACATCTCTAATCAACGGCTAATATTAGATTTGGCTTGATCCATGTCATTTAGAACCTTCTAACCCAGTTTTATATTAATACCCATTAATATTTTAGTTTCCTGAGTTTAGACTTAGGAACACCATTAAAAATATTAATTATTTTAATACCTCCTTAACCAGGTAGAAACTACCCAAACCATTTTTAGGCCTTGGAGATCTCATGGGCTTTAGCCTCTCCACCAATTATCGCGACTGGAGCACATCCGATGCTACCCAAAATCAACATATATCTTGTGAACATCTGGATGGGATATGTGCGTGGAGAGAGAAGGTGGTGGTGTCCAGATTTATGCCTACCGGCATTGTGCTCTAATCTAGTGGAGAGATAGAGATTTTCAATCAAGGCCTTGCCATGGTTGACAATGTTGGTTATGATGATGAAAATACTTATCAATCTGAACTCTTCTTAGGAGAATATTTCAATTTGAGAGTATCGTGGTATCTTTTTGAGTTATTGTGAATATCTCCCTAGATAAGAGGGAGTGTTGAAAAAAGTAACTAAGTTTAGTCTTCAAAATTATCTAGTGTTGAAAATATTGGTATCGGCAAAATATTGGTGAGGGCCCTGAAAACATCTTATCGGCAATATTGACGAAAATATCGGCAAAATACCAGAAAATATCGGCAAACATAAAAAATCAATTTTTTTAGATTTTTAAACATAACCGATATTTTCAAAATATGGCAATATTTAGCCGATATTTTGAAAATATCGCAATATTTTGCCGATATTTTGAAAATATCATGATATTTACTCGAAATATATCGTTTTGCCGAAAATATCACGATATTTTCAAATATCGGCAATATTATCAAC
This sequence comes from Pinus taeda, assembly GCA_000404065.3. Taxonomy (NCBI): domain Eukaryota; kingdom Viridiplantae; phylum Streptophyta; class Pinopsida; order Pinales; family Pinaceae; genus Pinus; species Pinus taeda. Next base: position 214,617 of record APFE030591353.1, read on the forward strand.
ACAATAATTATCATTATACTTGTATCAATATGTATTTCATGTAAAAACAAAAAGAAGAAAAATAAATTTTATTATTATTATTATTATTATTTTCTAGTCAAAGCATGTTCTTCATACTTCTAGGGTTTATTGAGTCAATAAGAAAATTTGTCATAAGTCAAAGTCCCATTTGGACTATTTGCAAGAAAAGAAAAAATTTTATTTTGAGTCCAAAGAGTCAATTTTGTCCCACAAGGCCAAGTAGGCCCTCCAGATGGACAAGTTGGTCGGCCCATAAGTTGTGTCTCTTCATTAAGTCGAACAACTATGCTCCACATTTTTGCAACCAATTCGATTTTTGTGCAAGAAGAAGGAAATCAACAAAGTCATTGAAAGGAGGAAGAGAAAGAAGTCAAACAAGAGAAAAAGTCTTGTTTTCTACCTACTCTGTTCACACACACAAGTCAAAGGAGAAAAAATCTTGTTTTTCTTCCCTAATCTGTTCACACATGTTCTTTGTGACTTGAATCTTTGTGGCAGTTTTGTTCTTGGTCTTGGGTCTTGGATATCTCACTTTCATCTAATTCTATAAAAAGAGGATTTTCTTGGGCTTTCCCCCTTGTGGGGTTTTGCGCTGACTTGGAGCCTAATTTCTTGTGTTCTTTGTTTCTTGTGATCTTCATGTTTTGTATTTTGGTAATTGCTTGATGAAGAAGAACATAAAATTTAACAAGAAGACAACAAATATTCACAAGTAATTATCAAGGAAGAGAAATCGAAGACGCTGAAAGAAAAAAGCTTTGGATAGTCTCTGCCTGCTCGGCTTCAGCTGGGAAGGAAATTGTCAGGGGATAATTAGAGAACCCCACTATTCCTCAACCACATTGGTGCATCATGAGGATTAAAAATTATGTGGCGCTACTTGTTCAAGGGATGTTTTAGCATTAGAGTAAATATCATATAGATATGTGGCTCCATGCCATCTTAGAGATTTATTATTTTATTTGATATCTCTTTTCATTGCAAGTTTACATAACTTTTATGCATTTATCATACCACCTGTTACTATTCTTGAGGGGCTCCATGGAGAACACCAATACTATGCCTTTTACTTCAGTCCAAAATACATAAAATACAAAATCTGTTCACATGTGCGAGTATCTTCTGTGGTTTTTCAGAGCTGCTAGAAGGCCCAAATTTCAGGGCCCAAATTTTCAGGGGGGCGAGATTTCAGGTATTGACCAGAATGGAGAAAGTTGACTAGCATTGACTTTTGTTGACTTTGATTAGTTGAAAATGGATTGGAGGGGGGCTGACTTGGATTTTTGTGGCAGATTTGTTCTTGGTCTTGGGTCTTGGATATCTCACTTTGATCTAATTCTATAAGAAGAGGATTTTCTTGGGTTTTTCCCCCTTGTGGGGTTTTGCGCTAACTTGGAGCCTAATTTCTTGTGTGCTTTGTTTCATGTGATATTCATGTTTTGTATTTTGGTTATTTCTTGATGAAAAAGAACATAAAATTTAATAAGAATCCCACAAACATTCACAAGTAATTATCAAGGAAGAGAAATCTACCCTAATCTACATGCAGTATGATTTCTCAACAAAGGTTACTCTTAACATCCAAGGCTGAAAGAAAAAGCTTTGGATAGTCTCTGTCTGCTCCGCTTCAACTTCGAAGGAATTTGTCGGGGGAGAATTAGAGAAGCCCACTATTCTTCAGCCACATTGGTGCATCATGAGGATTAAAAATTATGTGGCACTACTTGTTCAAGAGATGTTTTACCATTAGAGTAAATATCATATAGATATGTGGCTCCATGCCATCTTAAAGATTTATTATTTTATTTGATATCTCTTTTCTTTGCAACTTTACAGAGCTTTTATGCATTTATCATACCACTTGTTACTATTCTTGAGGGTTTCCATGGAGATCACCAATACTATGCCTTTTACGTCAGTCCAAAATACATAAAATACAAAATCTGTTCACACGTGCGAGTATCTTCTGTGGGTTTCAGAGCTGTTAGAGGGCCGAAATTTCAGGGCCCAACATTTCAGGGGGGCGAGATTTCAGGATTGACCAGAATTGAGAAAGTTTACTAGCGTTGACTTTTGTTGACTTTGATTAGTTGAAAACGGACTGAAGGAGGGCTGACTTGGATCTTTGTGGCAGTTTTGCTCTTGGTCTTGGGTCTTGGATATCTCACTTTCATCTAATTCTATAAGAAGAGGATTTTCTTGGGTTTTCCCCTTGTGGGGTTTTGCGCTGACTTGGAGTCTAATTCCTTGTGTTCTTTGTTTCTTGTGATCTTCAAGTTTTGTACTTTGGTAATTGCTTGATGAAAAAGTAGAACATAAAATTTAATAAGAAGCCAACAAACATTCACAAGTAATTATCAAGGAAGAGAAATCTACCCTAGTATACATGCATTATGATTTCTCAACAAAGAGAAATCTACCCTAATCTACAATCATTATGATTTCTCAAAAAAAGATACTCTTAACTTCCAAGGCTGAAAGAAAAAAGCTCTGGATAGTCTCTGGCTGCTCCGCTTCAGCTGGGAAGGAATTTGTTGGGGGGGAATTAGAGAAGCCCACTATTCTTCAGCCGCATTGGTGCATCATGAGGATTAAAAATTGTGGCACTACTTGTTTGAGAGATGTTTTAGCATTAGCGTAAATATCATATAGATATGTGGCTCCATGCCATCTTAGAGATTTATTATTTTATTTGATATCTCTTTTCTTTGCAACTTTATAGAGCTTTTATGCATGTATCATACCACCTGTTACTATTCTTGAGGGTTTCCATGGAGATCACCAATACTATGCCTTTTACTTCAGTCCCATTGATAGGTCTGTTGGCCTTTAGTGGACACTGATTATTACTTTATCTTCATACCACCTGTTACTATTCTTGAGGGTTTCCATGGAAATCACCAATACTATGCCTTTTACTTCAGTCCCATTGATAGGTCTTCTGGCCTTTACTGGACACTGATAAGTACTGTATCATCAAAAATGGAAGAAATCTCAAGGATGCAATTGTCAATGGCTTCAGTAAATGTGGATGAACATTAGGAGAACAGCAACATTCAGTAGCAATTATCAACAAAGAATATTACAACCTTATAATAAAAGGAAATACAGAAATATATGCAGACTGAATTAAAATATATTGGACCTTCAGGCATACAAGACCTAGCTATTGCTGTTCCCAACAGGCAGGAACCATACGAAAGACTAAGTAAATCAAACATGAAAGTAAAAGAAGAAAAATCACTGCATACTATGAATTATAGACAGTGAGTCAATAGTAAAACAGATGGATAAAGACCTCTACAAAAGAACTCTTTAAACACCAGTAGAAAGGAGAGAAAGAAAAAATAACAGATAATCTTCTCAAGTATGTCATGTAAATCCAGAGTATGGCTTCAGTAAACGATCCTTTGATTCTGCATAATAGTATTAATCAGAACTTTTAGTAAATTTATATCCTGGGAGTAGAGAAGCTACCTACCTCCCAAAGATAAACATGCGTGTTACTTGAACCGACAAGAAAAAGTGGCCTTGATGGATGACTGGCCAGTGCCCTTGTGCTTACATTTTCCACTGTGGCAGGAGGATCAACAAATCCCTCAAAGTCTTCCCAATCACCCCAGCCCAAGCCCATTGCTCCAATGCCCGCATAGCCAGGAATACCAAAAGAGACACCTCGACTTAAGTCCTTCCCTGATTTCGCCAATGTGCCTAATCCAACTGTAGCTCCCCCCAAACCAAGATGTGAACCTTCTCTGCTTCCAATCCCCGCCCCTGGTGATACAAATGTAGGTAGAGGAGTAGATTCTGTTCCCGCCCATCCATTCCTTGGCCATTCAACCTCTGACCATAAGTACAGTGACTCAAAGAATGGATCCTCAGTAGTAAAGTTATGATATATAAGGCCCTACAAAAGACCACATAAATTCTAAGCACCTGAACACTCATAAAAGAAATAGTTGAATTCAAGTTTAGCTATAACCAGACTGAACTTCTATAAAGTATTTATATAAAGAGAATCCACTCACATCAGAAGTCTATCAGATATCTGTTCAGTTATAAAGAAAGTTCAAAATACCATCGTTTATGAAAAAGGCCTCTGCAATCCTGAATAAAAATATCTTCCTTACACTACTCTATAAAACACCACCCAGTTGTCTTTAAACACATCGAAATTGCTGACAGAAAATGGTCACGTGTAACTTGAGAAGATGATCAAACAAAGTACATAATATTGTTTGAACTTTGTACCTGTATAATAGTAAAAGGAATATGGAATTATGCACAATGTGATGGGTTATTTTTTTAAGAAAGAAGACTATCTTTTAAGGCATAGGGCATAATCGCATAGCATCCAAAAGTAATGGACTATGTTTTAATCATTTCTTAACTCACATGTACTTTATTTGGGGACATGGAAAGTCAGTAAGCAAAAAGGAAGAAGGTGAATGTCAAGTGACCTGAAAAAAATAAATGGAAGTAAGACCTAAGCAAGAAGTGTTAATAAAAAAATAGAAACAAGTCAAAATATTTGAGGCAAATTGACTTAGTCCATACTCCTGTTGGTGAAATCTGTTGTAAGAATATCTCTGCAAACCATAGTTTTAAAAACCGGAACTGGGTTTTCAACCAGCCCACCTATCTAACCAGATTTTGAACCATAAACAAATCAAACCAGATCAAATTGGATTTGAAAAAACACATAATATAATTAAATTTTTAATGAAAAAAATATTAAGATTTCAAACCATGATAGTAAACCATTAGAGACAAAATATGCAAAGTTTGTTCATCTATATACATGTAAAGGTGAGTATACCAAATTCAATACATTTCAACAACAAAATACATAATCAATGAGGCTTTGGATGGCCTCTAGATTGTTAATTTTTCTTAGGGCTATATTGTTCTTTGCTTTGATAATTGCATTTCATCATTTACATACAGAATTCACAACATAGCATCATAACATTATTCAGATTTACAACATTATTCAGCAGCATATGCAATTATATAGAAAGAACAACATCAACATCAATGCAACGGAACATAAAGGAGCAATAGAAAAACAACATTCACACATAAAAACACCAGGATTGGTCGGAGACAAGGGAAAAATCCACTATAGGGAAAACCCTTTCAAATTCTTCTTATTAGATTGTCATTGAATGATTCAGCAAAAGAGAATACAATGATCCATATCTTCAATCATAATTCTATCAAGCAAAAATCAACTAAACAACATCATGAGATGAAACCAATAATGCCAATAATCAAAACCCCGATTTAGAATCCTGCGATCAACTACCATTGTATGTGGTTAACTGTCGAACCCTACGGTCAACAAGCGAAATTTGTGGTCAATTGATAAACCAAAATCCTAGGTCCCAACCGCATGGATGATATGATGTGTGTGCGACTGAAACCCTCCAATTGCACACATGGGCTAGAGAGCCTATGGTTATAGCCGAAAATTGTCTGTTACAAGCCTATGGTTGTGACCCAAAACCTTAGACACGTGCGAGCTTCGCAAACCTGCAATTAAAGACACGGTAGAAACATGATATGTCCATCGGTACTTCTATGGTCCCTATCCTCATTTCCCTACTCATTGGCCAGATGAGAGGTACTTCCCATGAGTCCCAGACTACAAGGGTAGGATGTCTCGGGAGGAGAAGTGTAAGGACAATAAAGCCATTGTAAATACAGTAAAGGGTTTTTCATCATGAGCCTGTAATTAATTTCCTGAAATTTTACAAATTAACTAACAGAATTGATGAGGGTACCTACCTATGCACCTGCGGTTGATGATGCCTCTAGCTACCCTACTTCGGTTACCAAAAGACCAAATCCACCCAGCCAAACTGAGCATAACCTTGCTACTCGGTCCAGTAAGCTTCTTAGTTGAAGCTGACTGTTCCCCCGTGCCCAGAAACCTCAGAACAATCCGCGCTCTTGCTATTGGTAACTCCAGTTTATGGATGTCCTCCCTTCTTCAGTTTCCCCTTCCTTCGTTCTTTTTCTTTCTCCCCACTCCCTTTAAAATTCTTCTCTGTGGTTTATATCTTGTTTCTTGAGAGTGGCCGCCCTCCCACCAGCAGCCCACCACTCTGCCTCCTTGTGACACCCTTCCATGTCATGTATCATATATATTTCTTTTATGATTTAATAAAATATATTTCTTTTATGATTTAATAAAATATGTTTCTTTTTAATATAAAGATCATAAGGTTATACTAAGTATCTTACTTTTAATTTATATTATTATTATTATTTTAATCATTTTATTAATTTATTAATATAATTTATTAATAATCTAAAATATATAGTTATATAACCATCTTTTAGGATTTAGCTTAATTTTTAACATCTATCCTTTTATAGTTATGTTTACATTATACATTTTAAATTTAGTATCTACCCATTAATCATGATACATTAAACAATATGGGTGTTGATAGGTGAATAGAACTTATATTTAAAGAAGTGTCATGATCTTTAATACTTATAGTTAATTTAGTATATAAATACTAGTGCGGTGTATGCGGCACATGCATATGTAGCTATCATATGCATGCATCATATGCCTGCTATTATTCTTGTGTTCTCTATATTTATAGATAGGTCGTTACATACACTCCCCCTTCAAAAAACTTTGTCCCGAAGTTAGAGTTTTTATTTTATATGATTACTTATGATAGCAATTAGTACATTCTTCTTAGGATTGTAAATCGAGGTTAAATTATTATTTAATATGAAGACACTATAAAATTGGTGTTTTAAATACTTCTAGGTTTATAACTTTAATGAATATGCCTTACCTCAATCAGGTCCCCAAGCTATTACAAAATCATCCTATTCTTCCTAATCTCTTCCGCCCCATCCTATCCGTCCTCTACTAGAGTATGCCATGGCGTCAGTTATACTAACCTAACCATTCATAAACTCTAAGGATGACAGCATCGGCTATACCGACCTGATTCCCAATAGGCATCCAGCAGCCATCATCACACGTCTAGGGAAGCATGATTCGCACAATCCTCCAATGACTCCAAGGTTCGAAGGATAAATGGTGGGCAACACCTCCACCCCTCCCAGCAGAATTAGGGTTAATACCCTATCATGGAATCTCTTTGAGCCTTAATTGTTCTAAGGTTTCTGCCATCACGTGGTCATTTTGGTAACGGATATTATCTCCAATCATAAACACTTGTCTATGCATTTATAAAATGTGCATTAACATATTCAAAAACAAATAGCTTCAGTATAATTCAAACATGTCAACTACTGTATAACATACTTTGCCATATTCTATTCATGTCATTAACTTTCATATTAAAATGTAATCATTCTTTGATTTCTATCTCATCAATCATTTGATATGCATAAATGAAACAAAATTATAATATCTTAATTCCCATCAGAAGCAAAATTACTTAAATATTTTAAAATTTATTTCGATAACTATAATTTAATAAGATCAATAACATATTTCGTCTTGTTATGCATGTACCAGCGGAATTAAACAGATATTATGTCGTAAAAATTCACGTTTATATCTAATCATTCACAAAAAATGGTTTTGAGTCTCTGATTTATAGTAAAGTAAATATATACAAAACATAGTTTAAAGTTCTTCAAAATTGACACAGATTGGGATACTTTTGACATGTGTTCTTTGTATCTTCGCAAGTAGCTGATCCAGGGCTATACTTGTCCCACTAGACCTTAACTTGGTCTACTAGACGATTTCTGAGTTGTCGAACTCTACGTTCCAGTATACGTAATGGTTCGACCGATATGGTTCCTTCATCTGATACCTGCAGTTCCTTCCATTGAAGGCTATGAAATTGTTCAGCTATGTAATGTCTTAATACAGATACATGAAATACATTATGAACTTTATGCAAGTGAGGTGGCAGTGCAAGACGATAGGCGACAGGTCCAACTCTTTCCATGACTTTAAATGGTCGAATAAATTGGGGTGATAATTTTGTCCCTTTTCCGAATCGGATAGTACGTTTATTCGGTTTGATGTGGATGAAAACGTGATCCCCTACTTCACACTTCCTATCAGTTTTGTGGGCATCATCAGGGTACCTACCTGTGCACCTGCGGTTGATGATGCTTCCAGCTACCCTGCTTCGGTTACCAAAAGACCAAATACACCTAGCCAAACTGAGCAAAACCTTGCTACCTAGTCCAATAAGCTTCTTAGTTGAAGCAGACTGTTCCCCGTGCCCAAAAACCTCAGAGCAATTCGCGCTCTTCCTGTTGGTAACTCCGGTTTATGGATGTCCTCCCTTCTTCAGTTTCTCCTTCCTTCGTTCTTTTTCTTCCTCCTCGCTCCCTTCAAAATTCTTCAGTTTCTTGGCGGTGGTCGCCCTCCCACCAGTAGCCCACCGCTTTGCCTCCTTGTGACACCCTTCCATGTCACGTATCATATATATTTCTTTTATGATTTAATAAAATATATTTCTTTTATGATTTAATAAAATATGTTTCTTTTATGGTTTAGTAAGGTACTTCTTTTTAAAATAAAGATCATAAGGTTATACTAAGTATCTTACTTTTAATTTATAATAATTATTATTTTTGTTACTAAAATTATTAATAATTAATTTTAATAAATAAATCAAAATATATAATTATAAAACCATCTTTTAGGATTTAGCTTAATTTTTAACATCTATCCTTTTATAGTTATGTTTACATTATACATTTTAAATTTAGTATCTACCCATTAATCGTGATACATTAAACAATATGGGTGTTGATGGGTGAATAGAACTTCCATTTGAAGAAGTGTTATGATATTTAATACTTATAGTTAATTTAGTATATAAATACTAGTGTGGTGTATGCGACACATGCATATGTAGCTATCATATGCATGCATCGTATGCTTACTATTATTCGTGTGTTCTTTATATTTATAGATAGGTCGTTACAAAGAGGATGAACCACTCATGTTGCCTACATCTCGCCACGAGGTATCACAGGAGAAGGTTGTATCATTCACCCTGTACATAGCGCACCACTAAGGGAGGGTGAGTCACTCTATGGTCACTCGTCACTCCAAGAAGTACCCCAAGCCACCCGGAGCTCCTGGAGCTCAATGTATGAATCATACAGGACCCTCATAAGAGGGTCTCTCAACGACTCCTAGTCATTCTCAGAAAGTCAAAAATTTGACCTTTCCCAGGGGCTTCGTCAAAATGTCGGCAACTTGCTCATCTATCCCGATAGGATGGAGCCTTATTGCTCCTCGTTGTACCATATCCAGGGTAAAGTGGTACCCGATATCGATGTGCTTGGAGCGATCATGAAATACGAGATTCTTAGATAAACGAATCCCACTCTGGTTGTCGTCGAGGATCATGGTAGTATCTAATGTATGTCCAAACAGCTCACTGAAGAGCTTCCTCAACCAGACAGCCTCACAAGAGGCCATACTCGAAACAATGTACTCTGCCTCAGTGGTGCTCAAAGCTACTGACTTCTGCTTCCTGCTCATCCAGGATATCGAGGCAAAACCCAAAGAGAAACAACACCCAGAAATGCTCTTTCGATCCACCACATTGCCTGCCCAATCAACATCGGAATATCCATGTAGCTTCACATCGCTGGTAGTGTATCTCAACCCATGAGTGATTGTGCCCCGAAGATATCTTAGAAGATTCTTGGCACCAATCCAATGTGAGTGATGAGGCTCAACCATATATTGGCTTAATGTGTTGACTGCAAAACATATATCCGAATGGGAGTTCACCAAGAGCATGAATGCTCCTATGAGTTGATGATACTCAGAAGCATTTCCCAAAACAAGTGTGGCAGCACTACTGCATAACTTCTTGAAGTTAAGCTCCATCAAGGTAGTCACAGGCTTGCAGTCTGTTGGAATTTCTAACTTTGACACGTTAGAAACCCTTCATGCACTTTACTACTTTATTCCAACCTACTTGTTTTGTTAATTAACAAGTTCTTTACCATGTAAATACTAGAAATAAATACAAGTACATGCTCAACAAATTACAACTCATCAACTGAAGAAATAAAAACAAGCACACAAGTGACACAGTTGTTTTTGGACTAATGTCCCCAAAAAAACCCAATGTGAGAAAATCGGTGCAACTATCTGAGGGTTTGATTTATTAAGCAACTTCATAATACAATCTGGGTACCAAATTCGGCATACCCAACAGAGAAAACTCTCGATAGTAGTACCTCTTCTTCGGAGACAGATGCTACGGCAGAAACCCCAAATAAACACTCCCGCAGCTCAGCTCCAATCTGCTCCACGAAAAACCCCAAGGTCAACCTCTAAGGACTGTGTCAACCTTTACTGGCAGTTCCGACAAGTTCTTGGCAGTTCCGGCTTCTGCCCTCTGCGTCAGCTTTCCTAGCAATTCCGGATGTTCCCGACAATTCCGACTTCTGCCCTTTGCATGACCCTCAAACCTCCTCTTATACTTCTCTCGTTGAAAAATCAACAACCAAGATTAACTCCCTAATCAACGGCTAAGATTAGATCTGGCTTGATCCATGACTTTTGGACCATTCTAACACAGTTTATATTAATTCATATTAATATTTTATTTTTCTAAGTTTAGACTTAGGGACTCCATTAAAAATATTAATTATTTTAATATCTCCCAAACTGTTTAGAATCTGCCCAAACCCTTTCTAGGTATTCGAGATCTCATGTGCCTTAGCCTCTCCACCAATTTTTGTGGCTATAGCACATTCGATGCTACCCCAAATCAACACTCCCTCTTAGCCAGGACTGTGCTCTAGCAATATTCCTCACTGAGTATCACCCTGATCATTCGGCATCGATCCTTGTGCTGATGCTAGGCCTGTTGCCCATCATCTACATTGCTGCATCCTGTACTGCTACCCATGACCCTGCCACTGCCACTGCTGCATCCATACTACAACTCCCTCTGCATCTGTGTTGTTGCCCATGGCCCTACCACTACCACTGCTGCATCTGCACTGCAACCCCTCTCATCTTGATGCATCGTGTTGCCCATAGCACTACCACTGCTAACTGTTGCACTGCAACTCAGTTACTGAGAAGTAAGTAACTGATCTCCCAACTCTGACATCTCTATCAGGCTAGAAACACTCCTGATGCTGAAGCTCCCTCTATCACTAACAAGTGCTCCCTCTCTGACCTCTGCGTTGTTGCAACAACTATGTGAATCTCGCACCGTTGCACACCTCTCTGTGCCATCTTGCACTGGTGCAACACCCCCGTGCTTCTCGCACTGCTGCCTCACACTGTCTTGGGAATCCTACACTGTATCTCCCTTTGTCGCTCCATCCGCATCCATCTCTACCGACATCTGCCAGTCCTGCTACTTCTCTTTGGGGCTCCTGTAACAAGGTCTAATCCAGGAGGCTGGGTACCTCGAGGATCCTGCCCCTCATCTTCTGTAGTCCTCCCGACTACAGTTCGATGTCTCCCCACTTTCACTCAAGTGTTGTGTGTGCACTCATGGCACAGTCATCATCTGTCTCGCACTGTTGGCGTTGCCTTGTTAGGTATTGTTCTGACTGCAGCACTGGACCAGCTCACTTTTCAACTTACCCACACCCTCCTAAACACCACCAAATTGAAGGTTAGAGCTCCTAAGCTCTGCGCAATCTCGGCACTGACAAAGTAGCCTCCTCAGCCCACTACATCAGCTCTCCTGGCCTATGCATGGCTCTACGTGAGCCTACCTTTGCCTCCCTTAGCCTCTGCACTGCCTCTTCCTAGCTCAGTGTTAATGACACAGGCACTGCGTCACCCATTCCTTGCTGCTACTCTGTTAGGAACAGCTTTCGTCAATCGGGACAGTTGTTTTCTATTGTTGTTGCTCTGCTCGGTTGATGTCCTCAGTTCTCATGTGATCTACAACAATGCTCTGATACCATGCTGGAATTTCTAAGTCTGACACGTTAGAAACCCTTCATGCACTAGTGATTTATTCCTACCTACTAAATCTGTTAATTAACAAGTTATTTACCATGTATATATTGGAAATAAATACAAGTACATGCTCAACACATTATAGATCATCAGCTCAAGGAAATAGAAACAAGCACACAAGTGACACCGTTGTTTTTGGACTAATGTCCCCAGAAAACCCAATGCGGGAAAATAGGTGAAGCTATCTGAGCGTTTGATTTATTAAGCAGTTTCAGAATATAATCTAGGTGCCAAATCCAGCATACCCAACAGAGAAAACTCTCGGCAGTAGTACCTCTCCTTCGGAGACAGATGCTCCAGCTGAAACCCCGGATAAACACTCTGGCAGCTCCTCAGCACCAATCTGCCCCAAGAAAAACCCCAACGTCAGCCTCCAGGAACTGTGTCAGCCTCTTCTGCCCTTTGAGTCAGCTTTCCCTGCAGTTCTGGCAGTTCCCGACAGTTTCAGCTTCTGCCCTTTGCATCAGCTTTCCCAGCAGTTCCGGTTATTCCCGGCAGTTCCGACTTTTGCCCTCTGCGTTAGCTTTCCTAGCCGTTCTGTCTGTTCCCCCCAGTTCCGGCTTCTTCCTTCTGCGTTAGCTTTCCCGACAGTTCCGGCTTCTACCCTCTGCGTTAGCTTTCCCCATAGTTCCGACTGTTCCCAGCAGTTCCGACTTCTGCCCTCTGTGTCAGCTTTCACGGCTGTTCCGGAAGTTCCCGGTAGTTTCGGTTGTTCCAAGCAGTTCTGGCTTCTGCCCTTTGCGTCATCTTTCCTGGCTGCTGCGCTGATCCTCCTGTTAGCGCTTGAAATTTCACCTCAGGCTGAAAAAGGCAAACCTCAAGGCAACATCAAACCTTTTAGCCTCGTAGCTAGCCCTACGGGGCAGGAGAAGGCTCTCTCCGGTCTATCTCGTACAATTTTCAATGGATGAGATGACCAATAAGGTAACACTGATATTAGGATAGTAAACTGATTAAAAGGATTGATTTTGAAATTTTTGGGTTTTTGGTGGCAAATTGAGGAAGCGGCAATTTTGGGTGCGGGGATTTGACACAGTTTTTGCAGGGGGTTCTTTGGGGCGAGATAGGAGACCGTATTGATGCCTTTAGCTGAGGTGAATGGATGAGAAAGACAGGGAGGAGTTAAGGAGAGCAAACAATAACTTTGAATTCTCCTTAAACAGTAGAAAACATTGAAATTAAACAAACTTAAAAGCAGAGAATGACAGTCATGAATTCTTACTTTAACACTTCATTTGCTTAATGTGCAGAAGGAAAAGAAAGGAAATGATTCACATAACACACTTACAGGTACATAGAGAAACACACCATCAATACATGTAACCATAAGAATCCCAAAAAGGACTGCAAAACCCTGGTCTTCCTTAGCCAAAAATTGCAGAGATACAGTGAAATAATACAATGATAGCTTCTCCCTCAAGAGTCCAACCTTCCAACCCCTGAAAATGACTAAGAAATACATAATATAGGCAAGCTAACACCTTTCCTTGCCTCTAGGGGTCGAGCTCATCCTTCTAGGAGCTGTTTCAACCACTTTTAAACTTAGCACTAAAATCTAGGCAGTCAAAACAACTTGCCTCTATA
>APFE030591353.1:235351-246968 GCA_000404065.3 Pinus taeda
CGGAGCTACGATGACAAAAGGTCTCGCTGGGGGCGAGACCCTTTGAGAAGCCAAAACCTGTAAATTGCACAAAAAAATCACAAATGACAAAATTTTCTCCAAATTTCTTGAAATTTGGGTTGGGAGTCCCCAATCAAGTACCATGCTCAGTAAAAGAAGCTTTGGCCAACCGTCCTTGGAGCACCTTCATTCTCGCCGGTATTTTTGACATTTCTTTAAAACCATGACACCTGTGCAAAAAGTGAAGGAGGTTTTTCTTCCTTGGCATGTTGTGGACAAAAACCTCTCTCAGTTTTCCAAAATTCATCTTTGACTGCTCTGAAACATGATTTGAGTGAAACTTGTCCCGATGTGTGAAACAAGGAATTATGTCGAAATGAAGCGAAATGAAGGGGACAGGGGGCTTCTAAATTCTTGGGGAAATTTTTGGGAGTGGGGAGGGATGTTAGGAAGCAGGGGAAAGTGGAATCTCAGAGATGGAGTGAAGGGAAAGGGTCCAAAAGAGCAAAACACAGGCCCAACCTAGAAAATTGCCAGGTTGTAGCTAGAAACTAGGGTTTGTGGAAAAATGAGGAATTTGGCGGATCTAAGGGATGGGAAGTGTTTGATAAGGTACTTTAAGTATAGGGGAAGGTGTATGAACATCAGGAAACAAGTTTTGCCGATGATTTGACCGTCCAAGAGAAATTGCCTTCAAAACCCTAGGAGAGGGAAATGAACTTGCCAAGGCACAACTGAAGCATGAACAAGATGTAAATGACTCATTAGACACTAACATGATAATGAAAACCCTATGAATGATGATAGACTCAGCTGAATAGTGACCGAGATTGGCATTTGGGCAACTTTAGGAGTTAAAACAAACCCTAGACCTAAAGCCTAAGTGACCAAATTTTGCTTGAAAACTTTTTGAAATGACAAAATTTGACCTTGACACTCTGAGACCACTTTGTAAGAGCATATTTGATCACTGGAGGAAGGCTGGAAAGACTGACACTAACACCTCCCAACACTATCTTTGCCTCTCTATTTTTGTATTCACTGCCACTCAGCTGCAATTGCGATCATTCTCTCAACTTTCTCAGCAAACCTAGCCCTAGAAAGTCGAAATCTTGATCTCTTGGTGTGTTGTCCAAGTGACCCTCAAGCCTCTTATACTTTTCTAGTTGACAAATCAACGACCGAGATCAAGTCCCTAATCAAAAGCTAAGATTAGATCTGGCTTGATCCATGACTTTTGGACCATTCTAACACAGTTTTATGTTAATTCATATTAATATTTTATCTTCCCAAAGTTTAGACTTAGAGACTCCATTAAAAATATTAATTATTTTAATATCTCCTAAACTGTTTACAATCTACCCAAACCCTTTCCGGGTATTCGAGATCTCATGTGCCTTAGCCTCTCCACCAATTTTCATGGCTAGAGCACATCCTATGCTACCCCAAATCAACACAGTCCACCATACCAAATCTCTCCAATATCTTCACCACGTATTTTCCTTGAGAGGAAAATTTCTCCTGGCTTTTGCCAGACCTCCAACCCTAGGAAATAATGCATCAATCCTAGGTCCTTCATCTCAAATTCGGAAGCCAACTCCCTCTTACATTTGTGAATGAGAGGATCTACACCTATCAAAAAGAGGTCATCAACATATAGCACCAGTATGAGTGGCTTATCATCCTCAACCTTAAAGTAAAGGTTTGGATCGGCTTCACTCCTAGTGAATCCCAACTTCATCAAGTAGTTATCGATCCTCTCATACCAAGCTCAGGGTGCTTGCTTCAGCCCATAGAGAGCTTTCTTCAACCTACATACGTGAGATTCCCGATCATGAATCTCAAACCCCTCAAGTTGTTCCACATAGACTTCCTCTTTAATCAAACCATGCAAGAACATGGTCTTGACATCCATCTAATGTAGGTTCCATCCTTGCGAAGCGTCAAGGGCTATGATTGAGCGGATAGTGGTGTATCCGGCAACAGGTGCAAATATCTCATCATAATCTACACCTTCCTTTTGAGAGAAGCCTCGAGCAACAAAGCGAGCCTTATATTTTTCAGCACTCCCATTAGCTCCATGCTTGATTTTGTAAAGCCACTTCGCAGTGACAATTGCTTTGTCCTGGGGTCTGGGGACCACATCCCAAACATCATTCTTCATGATGGACTCGTATTCCTTATTCATAGCAACCTTCCATACTTGACGCTTCATGGCTTCTTCAAACGATGAAGGCTCATTTTGAATGATGGTGCTCATAACGGTAAAGTATCCCTAATACCTACTTGGCTTCTTACTTTCATGAAAAGTCTTTCTGGGTGCAATATGTCCTTCAGCACCATCAAGTGTCCCCCCAAGCCATGAAGGCCTCTTCCTAGAAGAGGAAGGCTCTTGCGAAGGGGGATCAATAAGATCCATAGGTTCTTCCACATTAGGCATCGTCTCATCTTCCTTCTCATCTGGCTTCCTAGTCTCAACTTCTTTATCTTTCCTTAGAATAGGAAGATTGTCAACCTTGCTAAGAGCCATATCTTCGTCAAAGGTGACATTATGACTTTCGACTTCCATTTGACCGGCCACATAGATTCTATAGCCCTTAGAATTTTCGCTATAGCCCACGAAGATTCCCTTCTTTCAGAATGCACCCAATTTGCTTCTTTTCTCTTTTGGCACATGAAAATATACGGGACTTCCAAAAATTCTAAAATGAGACACATAAGGTTTCTTACCAGTGGATCCAACGCTTGATGAGGACATCGGTTTTGAACATATACAGTGGTATTCACAGCTTTAGCCCATAGAAACTTCAAAAGCCTTTGATCATGGAGCATGGCACGAACAGCTTCCATAATCGTACAATTCTTCCTTTTCGCCAGACCATTCTGCTAAGGAGTGTATGGTGTTGTGGTCTCCTTCTTAATGCCAGCTTCTTTGCAAAAGTCATAAAACTCATTGGATTCATAGTCAATCTTATTAGTCCTTAAGATCTTGATCCTCTTCTCAGTTTGATTCTTGGTCAAGCCTTTTAAGTGACGGAACCAAGAGAACACTTCATCCTTCTTTTTCAGGAAGTATATCCAAGTCTTGCAAGAATAATCATCTGTAAAAGTGAGATAATATAGATATCCTCCCAAAGAGTTCACAGGCATCATACCAGATATGTCGGATTGAACCAACTGCAAAATGTCAGAGGTCTTGCTATGGCTAGAGGGGAATGGTCCCCTTTTGAGCTTTCCTTCAACACATCCCAGACATACACCTTCATGCTCTATTTTGAACTCCGGCATCACTGTCACCATTTTTCCCAGATCAGGTAGAGCCTTATAATGAAGGTGGGCAAACCTCCAGTGCCATAGTTCAGACTGAAGAGATGTGTCGCAAGACATGACTCCCAACAAACTTCCTCCAACTTGATATAAAGATTCAACTCGAAACCCAAGAGTGAAAGCATCTTTAAAATTCTTGTTCCATACACGTACCTTGCCATCGACGAAGGCCACCTTGTAGCCTTTGTCTTCCATAGCCGAAATGGACACTGGGTCCTTCCTAAGATCAGGTACATATAAGACTTCTTGCAAATGAATTGTGTTACCCTTATTTAATTGAAGAGTAACATTCCCTACACCCTTTACAGGATAGGTGGAATTGTCTCCAAGAATAATCTCCAAGTTTGTCTCCTTCTCTTTCAAATTAGAGAGAGCTTCCTTATAACCTGTGAAATCCCTTGAGGCACCACTATCGATAAGCCAATTTCCCAACGAGTCTGGAGGAGAGGTAGTGGAGAGGACCGATATCAGATAATATTCATCTTTCTTATTGTTAACAACATTTGATTCATACCTAAAGTTCCTTGCTTTCTTGGAGGGTTGACCACTTCCTTGATTTCCCACATTCCTTTTTCCTTTGCCATTGAACCTGTCAATCCTTTGATTGTGGTTGGAGTTGCCCTGGGAGTGATTTTGATCATCGTCATGTGATGAGTCCTTTCTATTTGGACACTCCCTCGCATAGTGGCCAAATTTATTGCAAACAAAGCATTTTCCCTTCCTTCCACCTTTCGATCCATTCCTTCCTTTGAAGTGACCTTTAGACCCAAAATTATTTCTCCTTTTGGCATGAGAGGAGAAAGCAGTGGGATTGCCTTTACTTGAAGGCATTTCTAGCTCCACCATCCTCATCTCTTCTTGAATGCATCTTGCCATCAATTTCTCAAACCCTGAAATTCAATCATTGTTGAAAAGAATGGTTCTAGATACATACCATTCGAATGGGATCCCTCCAAGGGTAGTGATAATTAGTTCCCTGTCAGAGATAATTTCTCCAATCGATAGGAGATCATTCGTGATCTCAGTGATCTTTAAGAAGTAGGATTGAATATCCTTGTCCTTGCCCTTCTTAATATCCTTTAGCTTATTTTTGAGGAACAAAACTTGATTTGCATCACTAACTTTAAACAAGTTTACCAGTCTATCGTAGATTTCCTTGGAGGTGTTCAACTCCAAAATGTAGGCCACTAGATGCTTGTCAATCGAGTTCCGGAAGATCTTCTTTGCTTTTACTTCACCCTTAGTGTACTTGTTCCTTGTAGCAGCCGGTGCATTTGATGGAGGCTCCGAAATTCTTCCCCTCACATAGTCCTACACTTCCTGCTCTTCCAATGTCAGATCAAGAAACGTCTTCCATTTGTGATAGTCAGACTTCTCACGAAGCTTGTCTTCGGTGGGGAAGTGTGATGAGGAACTCATAAAGCCTTTTGACATTTTTCCAACTGTCTACGGTGATTGCTCTTACTCTTGCTTGGGCTTTGTCTTCACCTCAATTTTGATACCATGTTAAATTATGGTATGTTCTATGATTAAGAGCAATTTATTTCAATTCTTCTTATTAGCCCAATGTCAAATTCTAGTATAGCAATCACAATAACATGAAAGTAAATGTTGATAGAACATAAATGAAAACAACAGAAAACAAACCAAGACAATAGACACAAGATGTGGCGCCAGCCAGGGAAAAACCCCAATGCGGGGAAACCCTTTGATAAATTCTTCTATATTCTTCAATAATTCAGCAGAGAGAGAGATATAGTACAATATCACAAATCTGTGATTTACAACAGCAGTAATGAAAACCCTCGAACAGCTCCAAATGTCCTCAAGACAATCTAGGAGAACTCTGCCTCCAACAGCAGTAGATATCAGCCCAAAACAGTTAATGGAAGGAGGTCAAACAGCAGTTAATGCTACAGCAATACTGCAGCGAGCCCTAACCAGTCAACGCAGTCCCAAAGGTGTCCTCCAACAGGTCAACGCAGGCTGTCCAGCAATGTGGCTAGCCTAGCAGAGGCTGCCCACACAAAACCGCAGTCAAGGGAGCCTATACGCTGATCAATGCAGTCCCTTTGCACCCAAAACAAAGTTGCTGCACCTTCCTGCGTCCTCCTACAGCCGCTGCCCTAACTGTGTCCTTCCCACATGAGAGAGAGAGCCTTCTTCCTCCTTCGTATACCCAAGAGACAAGGAGAGAGAAGAGATGTGAGGATGAGATGAGTGTGCCAATGCCTCAAGGTCTCTTCTATTTATATGCCATGTTGACATTTAGCTGGGGTTGTTTACTTGCTGGCCGACCATGACAAATTGTCAAGAAATACAAATAAATTCATATCTCCATGAATACATGTTGGAATCGAATGATCGTTAGATCAATCCTACACCTTTCGATGAGAGGAATCCAAGAAAAATATCAGCTGCCATAAATAAGATGACCCACATGGAGTTTGGCACTAGTTGCAAATTTTAACAAACACCAAAAGATCAAAACATCTTATATAAAGATATAATTTCAGTAAAGAGTGGGATCTTATTTTTACCTATACCCTTACCTCTTGATTGAATTTCCAAATTGGATATCAGATTTTCCATTATATGCTCATATGTTCACAATTAATGTGAAAGACAATTTAGGATATAGATCTGTTTGCCTTCCCCAAGGTTTGAACTTATTAAAAAATAGTATTATTCTGTTGCATCTTGATACATTTATCCATAACAAATACATTTTGTCCTATTCCCACCAATGTTAAGCATCTTGAATTAAAGACCAAGCAGAAACACTTAGCAAACTTTCATCACTTTATTAAAATGGTTTTTTCTTCTAAAACAATTATTTTGTATCAAAACTATATATATGAAACATAGAAAACCTCAGTTGGAAAATAATTGATCATTTGACATCTCCGTTTTCTCATATGACAGTAAAATATAACCTAGTGCAACCAAACAACCCATATGAAACATCTTTGCCAACATAAAAATGAAAACTCATACAATAGTTATTTCAATAAGAGGTCTAGGCATACTTAAACCTAAGTAAAGAAGGCTAAGGAGCACTAAGAACCTTCCGATTGCTTGCAACCACCATTTGTTTTGGATTGCAGGAATTGACGCAAATTGCCTGTTTGGGAAAAAAAAAGAATAGAAATAAAAGTTAGATAGACTCTCATAGCTGGATGTTTTAAGCAATTCCTGATGCACCAAACTAATACTTGTAGCAATGACGCAACAATTGATAGTAGACATATCTACATAAACACTAGCACCAACAGACAACTGAAAAATAGCATGTCAACTATAAAGAATGTATTACAACCTCAAGTATGAAGAAAGGAATCTCTTCGGACCCTCTCATTATGCATATGGTAATTAATATTTTAGGACCAATCGAATATGATTTAGATGTCCTCATTCATTTTGCTCATGAAGATGTTTGGCTTACTTGTTAATAGGGAGTCATACCTAATACTTCATAGCAACCATCTCTCAGTACAACAGCTGTTTCAGGTACATCTATTTATTTTCGAAATCTAAAAAGTAGCATGCCAGACATAGAGGATGCATTGTAACCTCAACTATTAAGAAAAAAATTCCTTTGGACCGCTCACTTTGTATACGGTACTTAATATTTTAGTCCAATTTCAGTGTGATTTTGGTTTCTCATGTGCTTTATAGAAGCATGAGAATATAGTCTAAAAGTAATTGCCTTAATTATTCCTAGATATCGTAAAAACAATCTAATCATCATTCTAATGAAGGTGGCCGGTTTGCTTGTTAATGTGAAGGCATATCTAATGCTTAATACTCATACTGATCATCTAAGCAACAGTTGTTTCAGGTACATTTATTCCATTTAGAGAAGTGAAAATAAGCATGTTGACAATGGAGAATGTATTGGGACCTCTACTATAAAGAAAAGATTCTCTTTCGACACTCTAAATTTTGCATATGGTACTTCAGATTTTAGTACAATTTCAATGTGATTTTTAAGTTCTACTTTGGTTTCACTAAATATTAGGATATCATCTACAAATACCTCCTGCTTTAGTTTTTCAAAGATATGGTTGAAACAAATTATTTGTCATTCTCATGGAGATGATCAGTCTGTTTGTTAATGTGAAGTCAGCTAATACTTCATAATGACCATACGTCATTGTGATTGTTGTTTTAGGTACATTATTTCCTTTAATCTTGTTTGATGATATAAAATTCTTAGATCTATTTTCAAGAAAGTGAATGGTCCTTTCAAAGTGTCAAGAAGGTCCTCTATTTATCTTGTTATGAGCTAATCTATTTAGAGATTCACAAGAAATAGCAAGAGAAATAAACAGAACCCGCAGAAACACAAATTCTGCAATAAAGAGAAGAACAAATGAGCACTAGAGCAGCACAACACTTGAAGAGAGTTCAGCCAAGAGGAATGCAACCCTAGAGAGAGTGAACCCTAGAAACATATGGTCTAGAAGAGAAGATAAGCCCGACCACAAAAACACACAAGATTGGATAGGTACCCTCAGGGAAATCACTTTATTAAAAACAAAAGAATCAAATGATCAATCAACCTATAGGAGTTTTGCAAATATCTCTGATTTCCCTTAAGTTTATCAAATTGGCCATGTTGCTACAAAATCTAGCAGGCCTGGTGCAAAGCCTCACTAGGCAGATCTAGACCTCAGCAGCCTTTCTCCAGCTATTTAGCATATTCAACCATAAGGGAGGCTTCCCTAAAAGCATCATCTAAAGGATATTCAACAAGAATGGCTTAAGGTGATTAGATGAAGTCTAAAGATTGGTGTATAGTAGCAGTACAGCCTAGATGGCTTCTGTAATCTTTACCAAAGTTCAGGTACTCTATTCCTAGATCAATTAAGTGAATTATAAGGCTGTTATAAGTCAGGGTTTTGAAGATTTTTAATCATAAGGCATGCTATGTCATCGAACAGTGGGAAGAAAAAGACTTACAATGATAGACCAACAAAGTATTAAGACTTTCAAATAGATATATGTGATCTAGGGTTTATAATGGGGCTTTTATGGCTGAAGCATGCATAAAATAGCAACAGAATGATGACATCAGCCCTATAAATAGGGCTTAACATGCAAAGAATGCAAGATTTTTCTTTTACACAATTTTTTAGTGCAATTTCTATTTAAAGAATAATGACACATCAAAGAAAATTTAAAAATTACTTTTTAGCAATATTTCATATAAACCCACCCACGGGGCTTTGGATTGACGGTGAATGAGTGTGTTGTTAAGGCACTCCTTGCGATAGGTCACCGGTTCAAATCCCCCGTGGGTACTTAGGTTAGTCTAATAGTCTATAATATAAATATATATATATTTCATATAAACCCTAACCCTAATCCTCAATTTCTAGAAATTAAGCAAGAAGGAGAAATTAATAAAATAATAGGGATTGATCAACATCACCTAAACTAGTGCCTTGTTCTAAATTGGCAAATGGAGTTTTCTAGGGAAGATCCAATGAGAACAACTTTTTTGAAGACGATGAGATGACTAGGGCATCCACCTATGAACCCTAGTGGCTTCCTTGGGAGGTGAGATTTTAAATTTAAGAGATGCACACTCAAAATTATCATAAAGGATTCAAGGAAAACAATTTTACATTTCATAAAGGTGCAAGATTTCTAGATAAATTCAGCAATTTTAATCATGGCACATCTAGAAACCCTACTTCACAAAGAGAACACAAAATATAGATAATATGCAATAAACTTACAAAATTTTAACAAGAATCACTTCAATCAATCCCAAGAAACCATCTTCAAGCAAAATTCCATCTCCAAAAGCAATTTGCACAACTAAGATCACATTTCAGCTAAGTCAAAAAGACAAGGACTCAAGCACACTCCCAAAGGGAGGAGAGTGTGATGAGTAAATGATGATGATAAAATGAAATAAGGCCTCTCTATTTATATGAGATATAACATGCCTTATTTCCATAATTTTACAAACAAAGCCCTAAAATAAGTTTGCTTAAGTGTTCAACACGACTAATGTCACAAGATAACAACAATGTAGCTCAAAAGGATAACATAAATGCCAAAAACAACCCACGTGTGTGAGAAATAATGATCTTCACCATGACATCATCCTTTATAAATGCTCAAGGTGCCTCAAACAAGTGACAAAATCGATCACGAGTGCTCCTCAAAATGCGTGGGTATGTCTCCATAAATTGCCTCCTCAACAATCACAACATCCACATTATGCCTCACATCACCCTTTTAGGGCTAAGAGTGATGCAGCATCATGATATGCAAGTGTTGGGATCCAAAGGTTGTGCTAGCCCTTCCATGTCACCTCAATAACAAACAACCATCATCAATGTTTCAACAAATGGGCGTACATATGGAGATGGATAATAGGGAGAGGTGGGGAATGGTAGGTATAGATTATCTTGGACATGCCACATCAAGCAATGCTTCAATAGTTCCCTTAATAAATGCTTAGGTCTCAAAGGAGGTCCAACTACACTAGAATCAAAGACTAGCCTCCAAGGTGAAGTGTAGGAACAAGAATACAATCGAGATCAGTCAATCATCCAATTCGCCCCATTATCAATATTAGTATCCCCATAACATTAAATGAAAGTACAGGATTGCAAGAATGATTAATGAACTTGTCAATAAATGATACACCTTCCTTCAAGAAGAATGCCAAATGGGAAAGAGATCTTACCAGCGCAATAAGTGGAGAATCCTGGCACAATGTTGTGTTGATCATCATAGCGATACTAGTTGGATGGTTGTCCAAAGAGGTGAAAATTTTCCTCCTAGGGGTTACACACTTTTTGGTGATAACAAGAGACATTACCCCTCATTTCAACAGCGGTACATAAAAATATTTTTTCACTTTCCATAACACCATTTTAAGCCCAGGGGTGTAAGCTAAAGCCCTGTAGGTTGTGTGAATCTTTGAGTTAAGATGCCCTAGGCCTATTTTCGTCAACCACGGTCAGTCCCTTTCTTTCTCGCACTTAGCTCATTTCATCATGTATAGGATTAGAATACTTGCAGTGGGTCACATTGGAATCATGGTCTATGGGAGCATCTAGTTATTCAGGGTCATCACAGTTGTATGGGCCAATCTCGCCCACGTGATGAACACCTATGTGTTTCTACATGGTTGTGTGTGTGTCATCAAGTCTATATGCATCCTTGGCCTTGGTGTGCTTTAGATACTCCAGTTTCTTTGTCTCCATCGAAGTCTGAATCAGAGTATCCAATCAAGCTGAAGTCGTCCACCTGTGTATACTTGATTCCAAGGTCTTGAGTTCCCTTCAAGTACCTTAGAACTCTTTTTGCAGCAGACCAATGTCCTCACAAGGCTTTTGCATAAACCTGGAGAGGATTCCAACAGCAATGAAATGTTTGGTCTGGTAGTAGTGAGGTAGATGATACTTCCTACAAGCTGTCTATACTTTGTTGCATCCTCAAATTCCTTTCCTTCAATAGATGTGAGCTTTAAGTTTTGTTCCATTGGAGTAGAAAGAGGATTGCACTCTGTCATGCCAAATCTGTTTAACAAATCTCCAATGTATTTCTTTTGAGAAAGAAATATGGATTTTGGATGTTGGGTTACTTCAATGCCAAGATAGTAATGAACATAGCCCAAATCAGTCATTTCAAAACTTTTTCCTAATTCTTTCTTTATGGATGCAATATAGCTTTCATTGTTCCCTGTCATTAAAAGATCATCTACATATACCACAAGATATACAACTGTTTTGCCAACTTTCTTGACAAATAAAGTCGCATCATCAAGATCAAAATGATTGAAGTTGAGTTTCAGAAGATGCTCAGTTAGTTTTTCATACCAGGCTCGTGGTGCTTGTTTGAGGCCATACAAGGACTTCACAAGTTTGCATACTTTATGTTCATGTCCTTTCACAGCAAATTCTTCAGGCTGGGACATAAAAACATTTTCTTTTAGATCTCCATTCAAGAAGGCAGTTTTTACATCCATTTGATGGGCTTTCCAACCGTTCTGAGCTTGCTAGTGCAAAGAGTGTCTGGATGGTGGCCCATTTTGCTGTGGGGGCAAAAGTTTCCTCATTATCGACCCCTTCCTTCTGTGCAAAACCTTTTGCCACAAGCCTAGCTTTGTGCTTGTCAAGTGAGCCATCAGCTTTGTACTTGTTCTTGTAGACCCACTTGCAGCCAATTGGTCTGGTTCCAAATGGAGGATCAACTAGCTTCCAAGTGTCGTTCTTTATGAGGGCATCATACTCCTTTTGCATTGCTTCTTTCCATTCATCAT
>APFE030591353.1:261979-294927 GCA_000404065.3 Pinus taeda
CGGGACCAATCAGGATAGTTCTCCTTGCCAGTGAGAACTATTCCTACCATAGAGATGATTGAATGCATTCTGTAAAAAATTACTTCTGCTGATAGAAAAAGTACTTCTGCTGATAAAAAAAAAATGCTTGATGCACTATGTTTCTTCAAATCCTTCCAATGTTTGATAAAAACATCAGCATTTCATTGAAATATTATGTACATATCGCTTCAATGTTTTAAAATGTAATATATTTATATATTACATATCATTTTAATGCTTTAACTTTAGGACGCAGCAGGATAACATTACCATTCAAATGATTTGAATGAAAAAAGAAAAAACTGCACATTGATATCAGGCAAAACTATTCAAATGTTGTATCTCCACAAAACTACTCATCTCCACAAAACTTGCGGTTGTTGTGAACGAGGTCTCGGTTCATAGTCGTTCACAAAAATACGACTCAGAGAAGGTTTTGTCGGTGCTAATACTAGTGTTGCGCTCCATACCAATCCCCTTCTTGAACTTCATTCAAAACCTCACTTGGACGACATCTACCTCCACTAAATATATCGTTCTTCCGCCAAATTTGGCTCAAATTTTTACAGCAAAATACTTCAAGCAACTTGGTTCTTGTAAGCAATCAAAATCCACGCGCAATGCAAGAGAAACGCAGCTTTAAAAGTTGAAAAATAAGACCCCAGAAAACTTAAAAGTGCCATCTTTAGAGACTCCACCAACACAGAGCAAACGGTGTGCAGGGCCCTCAAAATGGTGGCAATCAGGTGCAGACTCGCGTTCTCTCCTCAATCTTGACGAGAAATGGCATGAGGGGCAGAACTAACAGAGCAAGAAGTGTTTGCCAGTAAAACAAAAACGCAGAGTGTTGTATCAGATCATAGACAAACGAGCAAATGAGCAAAACCGCAGAGTTCAATACCATATATATATATGCTGGACCATTTCAACTGCACATACAGCGTTTCAAATATCATTTGAACAGCGCACAGCTCAATACCATACAGCGTTAATACTCATTCAGTTTGAATCGCTTGGAGAACTGGAGTTTGACTGCAGCTGGAGAGCGTCCTTCATATTCCTTTCAATGAAGAAAAAAATTTGAAAAATGAATACCTCTCTGCAAGAAGTATCCGCCGGATTCGATGCTCCTCTTCCACGGTGGCCTATGGTTTTCAAAAAAAATAAACGATAAGGCAAACCAGTATCACAACGAAAAAAACCTGAGAAGTGAGGACAGAGGCGTTGAGGACAGCGCTTAGTGGACAGAACGACAGAGGCGTTTGAGGACAGAGCTCAGGTCAGAACGACAGAGGACAGTGCTCAGTGGACAGTGCTCAGACCAGCATACAACCCACAGTAGCAGAAATGAAGGGAGCTACAACTATTTTGAGCACTGGCTCTGATACCATGTCAGCGCAGGAGTAACTCCAGTTTGGCAGAAAACTGATACGGCTTATTTCATTAGGTAGCTATTGTTATATACAAAGAATGTCACTGCTCAGTTCATCTTCTTGATGACTGTTCACATTCCAAATTCACCCAATCGCAGAGGATTAGGTATCAACAAATTTAAGTGAGTTAGGATTTAACCCTAGCCCTCAATCACTTTTGAGATTAGGGATTTAGCCTTGGAGAATTATTAAAGAACCGTAAGGGAGAGGATAAAGACACATTGCATATTGCAACTACTCAAGTGAGAGTGAGAAAATTCAAAGAGATTTTCTGAATTGAGGATTTTTTATGAGTGAATCACAAGGCTAAGGAAAGGATAAAATACAGCAGGAGAAGATTTTCAGCAGCAAGAAAACTAGCAGGGAACCCACACTTGTGAATCCAGGAGTGCCGCGTAGCTAAGGGACCCACACATGTGAAGCAGTTGGCAAATTGGAGTGCACGTGGTACAGAAAGACACTGAATTAGGACCGCATGGGTGATTGGGAGGCTAGAATTCTTGCTAGAAAATTCACCAGGTTTTGCTGTAATTTCTTTGTATTTTTATAGGCTTCCCTAGTTAGGGAGGCCAGTGATTTCTCTAAGTTAATTGAATCTGATGAAAAGTTGGCGAGAAGAATTGCGTTATTCTATTTGATTTTCTAGATTATTTTCTATTTTATTTGCGCAGCAAAATTGCTGTTAAAAGTGCCAAATATTGTTGTTTGTAATTTTCATAAATTAAAATTCACAACAGAAAATTATTTACTGGTAAAAGAAAAATTTCGGGCATAAAATAATTACATGAAACGATAAATCTGATTGGCACTTAGAAAAATAACATTGTCTTGCCATGTAGTTGTGTATGTGCCAAGGAGGCCCAGCCAGTGTTCATGCTAGCATGTTGAGGATCTTTGGTAGAGTTACCAGCTTTCCCTGGAAGTGATTCCTAGCTAGGAAATGGTGGCTAGGTTTTCATATAGTTCTCATACATAGGATTTGGAAAGCCTGGCTTGTATCAGCTTTGTCATAAAATTCTGGAATGTGCTTGTATTTCATCCTTTATATATTAAATGAAGTTTCCAGCTGTCCAGTGTTTGTATACATGCAGATTTTATATTCAGATTATGTTATCCTCATCATTGAGTAGATTTCCACCTTGCTGTTCACAAATGGTTTGACATAAAATATAGCTGCATTGGTTGAGTGATTTATACACGTTTGGAAGGAAAAGGAGTACCTTTACTGCTGTTATGAAATATTTCAAATCTGTGGTATGCCTTGAAAAGTATGCCCTAAGGACTGTAACATTGTGGTATTCAAAATACATTCATATGGTATTTACTCTCTTGGGCTGCCTTATGAAATCGAATGAAGAGAAATGAACCATTAATTCTGTAAGTTAATATTCCTGATCAGTCCTGTGGCTGAAAGTTCACAGGGATTAAATCCGGGAAACCTGATGTATATGAGGTGAAATTTCAGAATTACATTAACTGCCCAATTCTCCAAATTTCTGTAATAATTGCTGTTGTAACCCGAATCTGAAAATGGAACCAAAACTCTGCACCTGATGACACTGATTTGACTGTGATTGGCTGCACCCATGAAAAGATATTATAGCTGCAAAGAGAGTTCCAAATCAGTAACCAATTGATATGAGCACAAAAATTTGAAGCTTGTCGAAGAGCATGGATCTAGCAGAGGTAAGGAGGAGACCCTCTAAGGATGCTAGATCAAGAGCCTTGTTCCTCAGAACCCTGGCAATGTAAGAACTAGCAAAGGTGTGGGACAGAAAACCTAGAGGTGACTACATCTAGAGGTTGAAATCGTTCAACTCTTATACCAATTCATACAGACATGATTCCAACAATGTGAATACATAAAAAAGCAAATGTGCAAGCATTAGAGAGATGACTGCCAGAACTGTACCTATATGATTATATCTCTACACATTTGTACTAAGAAATATATGCAAAGTACAAAATTGTGGGGAGAGTGATCAAAGTATCCATCTCTTGACTAAATTACAATAAAGTGCATGAATGATCAATTTAGATTAAGTCACCCGCTCCTCATCTTTCAAACTGAATGATGACTCATGATATTTTGTTTAGCATCCATAAGGCATGGATCTTATGGGACATATAACAAGTAATTACAACCAATTTCAATTTTTCAAATAGACTTCCTGAAAATGTGTATGAAGCATAATCATGAAAAGATGATATATCTCAGTCAATTTTGTTATGCATGTATCAGTGTCATCAGACCCAGATCGGAACCAGTGGCACTGACCGGTACGGCCATTTTTGGCCCAAAACCAGTCTGAGCCAGAATAGGCAGGTCCAGTACCAAACCGGCCTATTTCAGGACCAGTTCTGTGCAGTTTGTACCTATGCAGGCCAGCGCAAAAAAAATTCCTTTTTTTATTTTTTTATTTTTTCAGTTGGTTGGCCCACTTCTAATTTTCCCCTAGGCTAGCCTAATATTCAATACTATGGCCCTCAAATAATCAAGCCCATTTTCATCATTTTATTTAAACTTTTAACATTACCATGAAATGGCTGAGGATGTTTGAAAGTGGTTCCAACCTCATTAGATTTCATATGGAGAAAGTAGAATTTTAGATTTCACTCAAAATCCAGCATACCTAACAGTTTTCAGGGTTCCAAGATTGGGAGGATTGCAACATTTCCATTAGATTTTGTCATGTACGAGGGTATGGAACTAGTATTTAATAAAGAGCACCAAGCCCTCTATGTACTTTGATGTTAGTGGCATTGGTTGTCGAACTCCTCTATCATGACTCTACTAAAAATGTACCCATCAATCCAACAAAATCTTGACATGACATGCTACGTTTTTTTCTATCTTATTTTAATGCCTAAATGGTTATATTGATGACAAATACCCCAATATAGGTAATAATTTTGATGATAAGTAGGCATTTGTTGTAGCATGATTTTTTTTGGATGCTAAAAGCCATCTAGAGCCTATTTGTTGATGTATTTTCAGTTCATATATGGATTGCACTTGATACTATTTTGGTTATGTGCACTCTTACATGCTATGTAAATCACAACTTTGGAATATTTGTGTATAAATTATTTGGATTCATATGGGTGCATATGAATATATATTGTTTTCTTTAAAAATATGAATATTTTATGTGTTTTTGGTAAACCAGTTTTTCACCGGTTCAGGTCCGCTTCTGACCGGTTCCCGGTCCACAAGGTTTTTCGGTTCGATCACCGGTTTGGTTCTGATAACATTGGCGTGTATAGCATCAAAAATAATGTCTATGCTAGAAAAAGGAATTACCTCAAACAGCTCTCCATTTTTACGTAATATATCCTTTGGCTTCTGAAAGGTGATGTAAGTCTTCTCTCTTGGGTATGGCATTCTTTGTTCTGTATCGAGAATACTTTGACTATTAGGTGTGAAACTCTTCATTTCTGATTCCATTGACTTAATTCTAGAAGTATTTTCCTTGTTACTTTCTTTATCTCTCTGCTTTTCTATGATGCTATGCTCAATAATGTCCTTGATCTTTAAATCTTTAGCACTCTGAGTGATGTAACCAATGTGTCCATGGTTTCTGTGTTCAAATTCTGTAAACCCTTCAGATGTAAGAATTGAGCAAACCACGTTATGAAATACCAAAATCTGACAAAGTTGTTCAAGACATTCATCCTTCTTGTTTTCAACTGTCAGTAAAGTGTTAACTCCTTGATGTACAAAAGAATTATTGTCCTTATCAAATTCCAAACGACTGTGACTATCAGGAGTACAGGATACGAAAGCACTTCCTTGAGTTTCTTTTTTCACAAAAGAGTCCATTGACCATAGCCAAATCAAAATAGGGTTTTCAGGCAATGTGTTTAAGCTTTGCCTCAAGTGCCATGTAAACTGTCTTTTTAGGCCAGCAGAAATGATGGCTAAGGCACTCAACAGTGATCTTTCCAAATGTTCCAGATTCATCCCACCTATCACCAATTCTGTCTCTGCCTTCCCAAAAGAATCACCTGAAGAATATGAATAGACAGATAACTCCTTTTTGACAAAAGATAAAAGATGATCCCAGAGACAAACTCCAACAAGCCGCCACTTGTCATCTGCTGGAATTAATTGCACGCTGTATTTGTTGTTCGTACCATTTGTTTGCTCAGGGTCAACATTGAAAGTTTTAGCTGTGTTATATCCCATTGCATTTTTCTGTTCTGGATCTACAAGGGAAAACAACTGCTTATACCATGCCTTCATATCAAATTCTCCTGAAGAACTATCTATATCAGCCAACCTAGTCGATTTGATCATTGTAAGTAGTGCCCTTGCATCCCTTTTTAACCAGGTAACAGAAACACATATACTCAATATCAAAAGATCAAGAACCTTGAAAAGTTTTTGTTGCTTCCAATCTGAATGACACTCTTCAGGGGTCATGAAATATGCTAAGAGTTTCAAGTCAAAAGAAAAGTACACCATCTCCATAAGATTCATATACCATTGATGGCAATCAGATTCACCAAGAGACACAGATTCACCATCTCTTGGTGTAACCCAAAAATATGATGCACCTTTCAAAGTAGACATATTATAACCACAAGACAGAACAACACGAGCAAGCACATAGCAAGTTTCTTTTATATCTTTTTGCAGGAGTTCAGTAGCAGCAGGAAATGTGTTAGGAGTCTTGAAAACCTGAAGCCTCTCTTGTAAAACCTCTGGATGAAAAGCGGCATGTAATAGATGATGCCAGAGAAAGAGCCGTCCATACTGGTAAGCAAAGTTAGAAAGCTGTTAAAAGGACCAAAGTACAAAATCATTATTTTCATGTCTATATTCAAAGATTAGGAATTGTAAGACAACAAAGCAACAAGAAGAGCACAGACTGAATGAATTGCTATGATATACAACACCGTGAAATTATGAACTAGCACACTTTTACGACCAAGAAGCATACCGCATGAAGAGCATCAGAAGCTTGTATAAAATACTTCTGCTCAAGTATAGAAAGACATGACCTTAAATTTTTATCTGATTTCTCCACATGCAGACTGTAACGAGACTTTTCATCATTTTCATCGCATGTTGCAGTCATTAATTTGTAGGACACTCGTTGCATGTAACCCCAGTGTGGATGCTCAATTATGAGCTTTGAGATAAATTGCATTGCTAAGTTTAGCTTAGACATGCTTTCCAGCTTGCCAGCTAGGCTTCCTGATATCCAATTATTTTTCATATTTGTTGTTGCACTATATGCAGATTGTCCAAACAAATCCCCATGACTTCCTGGAAGTGACTGCCCTTCTAACCCTGCTTTCATGAGGACATTTGCAGAAGACGAAAGGCACTCGAGGGCTTCCAGCTTGAACCAAAGATGAAATCAAGAGAGAACAATTTAGCAAAGAGATTACTCAAAAGTATACTATGGAGCAAACATCAAAATAAGCTTTTATATTAATAAGATATAAAGAACTCTAATATTAATATAATGGGATTCAATTCTGTCAGACCTTAATCAACAAAGACGAAAAAAACATTCTTTTCCAGAAGCTAAACCATATTGCTTTAAAAACATGCACATGAAAAGAAGTTCACAGGAAATCAATTATGATGTATGTCGTATGATTAAGAAGGATTCACAGCATATCCTGCTGCCATGAACAACGTTTGTCATCAATGTTTCAGCATGTCTATGCAAATTAATTATACACCATACACAATCTAGAATAAATTATATACTAGACAAGTATGATTAAGAAGGATTCACAGCATATCCTGCTGCCATGAACAAAGCTTGTCATCAATGTTTCAGCATGTCTATGCAAATTAATTATACACCATACACAATCTAGAATAAATTATATACTAGACAAATGGAAATCACTACATTTAATAAATTTGTATCCAGCAACAGAAATTGCTCGTGTTTAATAATTCACAAACTCATGCACTTATGAAATCCACATCCCAGAAGAATATTGGAATAGTAGAAGAGTCAGATGACATAATAAATTCAAACTGAGCTTCTAGGTCAATGAAGAACCTGACAAACTTACTGGAAGTCCAGACCTCTTCAAGGCATTCGATGTCTTAATAGTAGCCCACCTTGCTAAAAAAATGGCCTTACTATCCCCTATCCTTGTCTTGAAGCTGTTCTTCGTGGCTAGCATTGCACAGTACTGCGCAGTATTAGAGTCTAAGCATGCTACATCAAGAATATCAGCTAAATCTGAAGAAGGATCCTCCATCTGCACTCTTCGTTCTGTACTCATGGATGATGCAGTGAATGGTTGAATCAACTGCTGAAAAGATCTGACACTATTTCCCAGTACCCACTACAAAAACATTTAGAAACAATAGAGAGTATCATATATCCAACTTAGAAAATAAGGAAATTCAGCTAAGAAAACTAAAACCAGTAAAAAACCATCTTCTATTATTAAGTGCAAGTAGCAGAATTGTTGAGTACCTGCAACAAGCTTACAAGCCAATAGTCTTTCTTTTCTTCCGCACAAGGAAGAATGTGCTTCAATATAAGTTCCTTCGCCAGTGGGCCATTCAAACCCTCTACAAGACGACAGATAACGAGTGCAAGTTGCTCATCCCCCAAATCTTTTGCACAAACAGAAACAGCAGAACCGGGATCATCCCCAAGCAAGAAAAATGCTACTGCCAGCTCAAACTGGTGCCTTCCCTTTAGGACATAGGCATTCTTCAATGCAGCAGCTTTATTTTTCTCCTCCTGGAATGTCCAAAATGATCAGGAGTATTTAAGCATTAAACACAACTGGAAATTTAAGTGAACAAACAGTCAGACTCACTGCATATATCATTATATGGCATTAAACACAAGCACAATGAATGTAATTCAACCTCAAAAAATGCAACAGTTCACGTGAAAATTAAATGACATGAAATATTTATTGATGCTTATTAATAAACAAAAAACTGATAATGGGATTATCTTGAAATAGATATTGATAGAACCCAATACAACAGAGAATGCTAAGCATCTTCTATATAAAGTGGCGGAGGAGAAACATGACCAAAAGCTACAACAGCTAAATAGTTAAAAATAGAATCAAGAATCAAGGAAGTGGACTGGATGAGGTTACTCAGCAATAGCCCCCAAATCATTCCACTGTTGAGTTGATCAACGCAATCTCAGGATCATGTAGATGCTTCCAAATGGGGTCTCCGGCCCACTAAAAGTAGAAAGTCATGAATCTATCACTATATCTTCTAGCAATCTCTATCAAGAGGATGCTCTTCCTACACTAAATGATCACTCAAATAAAAAGAGCAGCACGCCTTCAATCATGATAATGGATCAAGATTGATTGACACTAAGACCTCCAAGTCCTTGACGAACATGAACTCAAAAAGCTGAACATCTAAATATGACTTCAATTCCATATGGCAAAGGTCACAAGTTTAGTGGCCTCTGGGGAGGCAATGATCCATCTCTCAATTAACCCAAGGAAACCCCAAACCATCAGGTAAATTTAACTCAGTGATAATAAACCCATTATCCATCTTGAGATATATTAATATAAAGATCTTAAGGCAAGAGAGGCTAAAGGGGATTGGCCTGTGTGACTTACAAATAGGCCTTGTAAACTCCTAGAGGTCGCCAAGGAACAATCCAAATCCCACAAGAAGCAATGGAGACACCCTTGAATCTCATAGTATGTGAGACACTTGAAGACAAAGTCTTCCACAGAGTCAATCTCCTACATATGGCATAGACGACAAATTCTATCACCTTGGGATGTGGTGGTCTATCTCAACCCATAAGTGATGTAAGAAAACCCACAATTGGGAACTGGGATCTTAAGGTCATGAACATAGTGCTCAAGATTTGCCAAAGTTTTACCATGGGGGAACAACATTAACCTTTACACGTGTCAAGTCCTATGACAAAGTGTAGCTCCCAAGTCCCCAAGTAAAGGTAGGTGATGTGTTGGAAAATTATGAAAAGAGAAAGGAAAAGCTGTGACCAATTAGCCATGTTGTCGCACAAAGTGTCTAGGCACCGTGACAACATTCAAAGTAAGGGTTATCACTCTAATCCTTACTCACTCCGTTTAGACTCTCTCCTAGACAAGTCAAGGGGGGTAGTCCCTAAGGTAAATGGATGAGGGTAGCCTGTGGAACACAGACTCTGTTGGCATTATGGCATAGGTTTGATGCTATGGCTCTAGTGTTGTCCTTGATGGTAACTCAACTTGGTAACAGATCTCAGTTCAGGCACTCAAAAAGAAGAAAAAGACATATACGCAGGTTCATCTAGACGAAGGTGTGTATACACGCAGGTTATACGTTACTAAAGCGCGTATATGTTGGGGAACTTACTCTTGGTCCATGGTAGTTAGTCCTTGGGATTTGAACCTATGGTTTTGGACCATGGCGTCTCGTCAGATGTGTTAATTCCTAGTTTTGGGTTCATGGTATTGAAATGTTATGGTTTTGGACCGTGGTATTGTGGAAGGCCTAAAGACTATAAAAGAGGAAGGAGATCTTGTGGCAAAGTATCATCTGAATTATTATTGAATATCTGAAAAGTGGTAGATCTGAATGTTGGTAATTGGGTTATGGTGCAGATCTGGATCTAAATAAAGGAGGAACCTTAGCGAAAAGAAGAAGGATAAGTTCTATTGATGGGTCATAATCTTTAAGCTTGAATGATAGCATCTTTATATGATTTTGGTCTGTTTTATGTGGCGCTTGCTTGATCTATAACACTGATAATCTGGGTTAATTAGTGTTTTTGAATATCTGGAAGAGCGAATTATCCTTTATAAATCTGTACGCAGGTTCAGTGAAGCGAAGGCGCGTATACACGTTGGTTCAGTGAATTAAAATAGCGTATACACAGGTTGTTCCAAACGCAGAAGCGTACGCACGCATGTTGCAGGTTATTGAAATAGCGTATATGCTTAAGTTGTGATCTAGCTGTTTATTGTTGCTGTGTTCTGGGTTCAGTGTTTGGTGTGTGGTTTCTGGTACTGTGTTTTGGGTATAGCTGTCAGAGAAGTATCTACTTGATTCAGATCTAATTGGTGGAAAGGAGATTGGTTGATTCTTGATGATTGATTGATGTTTATGGATCCAGTCTGAAAATTTATGAAGCGTGGTCCCTGGAAGAAAGAGAAGGTTGTAGCCTTCTGTAGTCCAGCACCTACGTACTAGTATCTTGGCTAATGCAAGAGCTAAAGGGGGTTGTAGCTCCCTTCCAGGAGAAGCTGGAGAACGAGAGAGGGTTGTAGCTCTCTGCAGGTTGCAGCCTGCGCACTGGTAAAGGACTGCACTAGTACATTGTAAAAGAAGTTTTTAATTTAAAAGAAGATAGAGACGAATTGCAGCAGGTGATTTTCACCCACATTGGGTTTCCACCTTATATCTTGTGTTCTTGTGCGTGATTGTCCTTCTGTTCTGTTTTACTGTCTCTGGTTACTGGTTATTTGTTTTTGCAACATAGATTAACAATCATCATCAGAAAGATAAAGTAAATTAAAAGCTTGCCTTGTATACGCGGTTTTCCTTCTGCATAGATGCGTATATACGCGAGTTTAACTAACTGAAGTAGCATATATAATTTGTTTTTGAAAAGGAATATTTGACTTGATAATGCTGATTCACCCCCCCTCTCAGTATTATTTCCAACATACTTCGGTTAGTGATGTATGGTGTACAGATGTTCCTTGGAACTTGTGCTTAATTCAAAAACCTCTCTTAGGGTAGCAGGTTTGCACGCATATTTTGTATCTATTTGTAAGACTATTCTTTAAACGTTTTTGATGTATGCTTTCTTAACCTTTACTAAAATAGTTGAACTACTTAAGTTACTTTAGTACTTACATTGGTGAAAATGTGTTGCATTGTTTATCACTGATGTCTTGTCTATGTGGACTACTCTGCTAGATGTTAGACACACCATTCCTGTTTTCCTTGGTTATAATGACTATCACCCCCATGGACTACTCTATTGGACGATATACATGTTTTCCCTCACACTTTGGTTTTAATGATTGTTACATCTACTATGGATTATTCCACTTGATGTTAGACATGCCCTTGTTGTTTTTACATGTGTCTCTCCCTGGGTGGTACTACTAACTCTAGTCTAGAGGCTCACTTTTATCCTGTCCCTCACAGAAGGAGAACCCAGACAAAAAGTTACATTACACACTCGCTAGGCATACTCACCTCACTTTCTTGAAGTTACAAGAATAATGCTCTCATGTGCTGAATAACAAGAGCTAAGGAAAATATCTAAGATAATGGAAATCAGGCCATTGTACTAGATGGGACTCCCACACGAAATGGTGTGAGGTCTAGTTGGGACTTCATACTAAGGAGATCCCCTGAACAATGGTGGGTCCAGGATCATCAACACCTCCTTAGTTAAGAGTGGGTGTTGGAAAATGTAACTAGGTTTGGTCTTCATTTAGTGTATTTGAATCATCATGTAAAGTATTGTCAAAAGAATAAAGAAAATAATTTTTATTATTATTTTTATGACTTATTAAAGCATGGGTTTCATGCTTGGGTCATCATGTTTTATGTCAAAGTCCCCATTGAGGACTTCTAGGATTTATTCTTAGTTAATAGAGTCATTCTACTTTTAAAGAGACCCTTCTTGGGCTTTTGAATCACGTACAAAGGTTTAGTATTGAGTCGAATATAATTTATGTATCCTCCCAATCAAGTCGGCCTAGAAGAGATCAAGTGAGCCTAAGGACACTAATTCAACCTCACATGGAGCCTATAAACATAAGCAAGCCAAATTCATTTGAAGCACACTCTCTCAAAAGAAGTTCGATATCTCTTGAAGCTAGAGGAAGTTAAAAGTTTGAAGCCGGGAAGCCAAAAGATATGCAATTTTGGTGGAGTCTAAGAAGAAGAAGAAAAATGAAATTTTGGTGCCTCTCACTCTCTATATTTTGTGCCCTATATTGGGAGACTGAAGTCTTCTAAGTTTTGCTGATGTCAAAAGCTGCTACATAGTTGAATTTGCTAGAAGAGAGGTCGAAGATATAGGAGGTTGATCTAGTGTGGAGGGAAGGTTTGGTCTTTGTCTAGGGTGAAGAGCCTCAAAGAGTACTATTGAAAGGAAGAACATTTTTGACTGAGTTTTCCCCTTGAAGGGGGTTTTGCCATGGCATAGTGCCTACATTTGGTGTCCATTGTTTTATGTTCTTTCTCTTTGTTAATTTCTTAGTGAACTAAAAGAAAGAAGATATAAATAATCGTAATAAAAATCAAGAACATCACAGGTAATTATCAAGAATAAGAAAATAAATTTTCCTTTCTGATTTTCTAACACTTCTATTTGCGTATCAACCTAAATATACAAAGTCCGAACGTGTTGGACAACCTCATATTTTTATTTGTTGGAATTCCTCTATATTTATTCCTTGCACCATTATTTCTTGGATTTTATTTATCCATTCTCTACTTCTGGTCTGCTTATGGAAGAATTTAGTATTTCTATCCCCGGCTTTGAGCTAAATACTTCTTGATTTTAATCTCCAATCATCTTGTTATTCTTTCATTAGTAAATGATATGCAACAAATGATTATTTCTCCTATTAGAGGAGCTCAGATGTAACCTGGCCTGTCTCCATTTTATTTTTTATTTCTTCCAATTATTTCTCATATTTTTGGAGGTTAGTTTTCCTTTCTAATTTCCTTTATTTGGATGACTATTTTTATTGTGTCCTTTAGTATCTTAAATTTTTTCTCCCAAATGCTAATTAGGCTACCTATGACCCATTCCTTCCACAATTTTTCTACTAGCTCATTGAACTCCAGTTGTCTGATCTAAACACGGTAGAATAGAAAGGGGATTGGACCATAGTTGATATGACTTCACAATTCCAATGTTTTTGGTCTATGATCATATGTGCACCAAGGAAGAATGTGTGACTAGACTGTGACGTGTTGAATTAAGTGGTCTAAAATCAAGAACCTGTCCAATGAAATAGAAATATGTCTAGGCCCTAACATTCTATTGTTCCAAGTGTATTTGTTGGAGAAATGTTTGATATCTATTAACCTAAGTTTGTGAATTAAATCTTCCATATTTTCTTAGAATGGATGTCTTATGGGAGAGCCCCCCCTTTTTTTTTCCACTTATAAAGAGTGGTATTAAAATCAGCTGCCAGAATATTATTCGAATGATATATGACTTCTTCCAAGGATAATGAGGAAGACAACAATCTTTCTTCTCCAGAAATTGAATTCGCATATAAAGATTGACTATAGAATATACATGATTAATAGGTAGGTGCAAGAGTTAGATTGTTAACCAAAGTTTGAGGTGTTGAGGATTCCACATCATAGATAAACCATTGGAAGCTCCCCTTGAACTAACTATAATTATTGTACTTCCATTATGTGTCTTATTTTTCCTTTCGGGTTCTTCCCGATCCTCCATTTTCATCTCCTGGAGCAAGACTATTAGGCTCTTTTACTTTTTATTAAGGATTTTACCTCTATTTTCCTTTATTCTGACCACATACCCATGTATATCTAAGAGATTTCCTTCATCATTTACTACGAATTTGAGGGGCCATATGAGATGGGTCAAAACAATTGCCTTTTCTCATGATTCTAGTTATGCCTTATATTATTTTTGGATCTAGGGTGTATTGCCAACCATCTCATTTTATTTTCATGTATTCTATGTGTGAACTTCCTTATTTTTTTTCATGCCTGCATTTCTTTCTCTTTTCCCTTCCTAGCTTCTAATTTCTCATATGTTGAACTAGTAAGAGTAGAGCCTGCTTTAGCATTTTGTGGGGAGAGAAATTCATCCTATGTCTCAAAGAGATGGTTCTAGGTCAGATCTTGATATTCTTCTAAGAGCTATCTAACTTCTTATGGGTTAATATCTTCTACTTATTTGTGTTGCATCTATTCAAGAGAAGGGGGAAGGGTGGATGGAATTTCCACTTCTTCTTCATCCAATTTTAATGCTTCAAAACTATTTACGCTTCTCCCCAAATTAGTTTTTTTTAATGGTACCTTCTCTATTACTTATGTAGGATTTCCATGGGGAAATAGTTCCTTTAAATTTAGTCCCTCTTTTTTCTAGTTGCATAGTTGAGGTGCATTGTTGTCTAGCTGGCCCTTTTCTTATTTTGGCTTGCTACCATTATTCCCCTGATTCCTCATGTTTGGGTTGTTCCTCTTGTTTTTAGTACAACTTTTGGGAAAATGGTCATATTCATGGCAAAACTTGCTTTGAAAGGAAGTCGATCATAATCAACTTCTTATATATGAGACCAGCTATCCAAGTTGAAATTGATGGTCGGCAATAGTTTTTTGGATAGATCCATGTCAACATAGATCTAAGCATAGGAGAAAAAAACCCTGATGGTCTTCAACTCGATATATGTATTTTCCAAGAGTTTTTCCTATGCTTTTGAAAGTTACATCATTCCAACAATTAAGGGGTAAAAAGTGGAGCTTGACCCAAAAAAGAAGAACATATGGGACATTATTGTTTGTATTGAAGTTAGGGTTCCAACAATCTAGATATATACCTTTAGCTTCCATGAATCATGGTCCCCTTTAGAGGATCAGATATCGATCTACCTTGTTTTCAAAGAAAAAGGTGAATAACCCTTTCCCACAAAAAGAAGAGGAGGTCTCTCCTTTGATTAAAGGCTTCCATTTTTTATCAACCCACATTAAAAATGAAAGGATGGAAGTCCATAACCCTATAAATTAACCCACAAAACCCCTTTTTGCTAATTGTAGATCCCTTGATCTAGCTTAGGAGGCATATACTTCTACCTTTTGGATTTCATCCAACTTCTTAACAAAATAAGACGGCTTGGCTTTCTGATATATTGGTCCATTCGACACTAGATAATTAAAGGCCTTGACATCTAGAGGAAGTGGGGAGTACTTTGGATTTTCCATGATGACCACCTGACCTTTCTACATGCAATAAAGAATAAAAACTAAATATGCCCCAAGTCATGTATATCACGAACCCCCAACTCTGGATGCAACAAATATTTCACTAGTAGGTTTTATGCATCTTGATAGTCTTGCACACCAAGGTTATTTAGGAGATCTCGAGCACATAGTAGATTTAAAAATTAAAACTAGTATTAATTATATATGCATTGATATATTTATTAGTTATTAAAGTAAAGTGGTCAATGTTTACCACTCTCAAATACCATGGGATAAAAGGCACTCAAATAATCTAGTTTAAATCCCCTTGAAATTATGTAAAAAGTTATAATTCTACTTTGTATGGAACTTTGCTCACAATTTTTAACTCAGTAAAAAAATTTACTATTAGTTCCTCACAGTTAACTCGTAATCTATATATATTATATACTTAAATATTATTTATATCATACTATAATAGAAAAATTCACCCTATAATAAATGGTGAGAAAATTTTTCTACTTATATTCTTGACCAAGATAAACTACATCATTTGATTTAAAAAAAGAAGTTACAAATCATTTAGTAAAGTCAGTTTTATTGAAAAGTTATAGTTCAATTTAGTTTTGATTTTTTTTCCCTGTCAATTTTGTCTAAAATTTAGGATTTATGGGAATTATATGTTTGAGTTGTGAAATTTGCATAATCTAAAAATTCCAAGGATTCTTCAGGTTGCTAAATCAATTTATACATTCAAAAACACATTTAAAAAAAGACAAAAACCACAATATTTGATGAACATTTGGAAATTACTAAGAGGGGGGTGAATTGGTAATTGTGCTTTTCTAATTTTTAGCCCAACTTAATTTCCTTTTTCAAATATCTATCTAATGGCTTATGTATATGTTAGATTATGAATAGTTTCTTCTTCAATTACCAGAGGGAGACATTTTCATATATACATATTCATAATTCAAGAGAATTCATACAAGTGAAACATTCAACAAGCAATGCATGAAGACACCAAATATAAGTGAAAACCCATAAAGAGAGAAAACCATGAATTTTTGGTTGAAAGTGATGTGAAAGAAATCTCCTACTCCCCTATTACATCAAATTTTTTGTGAGATCCAACCTACAAAAGGCTACTACCTCAAGGAAGCTCCAGCTGCCACCAAATTTTATACATACTACAACCCACAGGAGGCTCCTACCTCAATGGGATACAACCTATTCTTTATCAAATTACAACTTCAAAGGAGACTACAATCTCCCAATCATAATACAAAATCAAGCTTGTTGGTTACCTAATATTAATTTATTCCCTCAAGTATGCTTCTCTTCTTTAACCATGTTCCTCTTCTACTACTTTTCACCTTTTCTTCTCACTAGAATGATTCTCATGAACACTCTCACACAAGCCTCTTAACATACAAAAATTAGGATGCTCATTCAACAATGCATATTTTATATGCATGGTTTATTGATTCTTTGTATTCTATCAAGGAATATGAAATGACAAGTTGTATCTTGGTCTTCTAAGGTTGTTCACAATCTTCCTCTTCATTGTCAAATATGAAATTCAAAATTTTGTAATATAAAATAGAGTTAAAATAATATAGACTAGAAACAATGATTCCAAAAGACAAATCTTGAAAACTTTTCGTATTTGTATTAGATACACTTTTCATATTTGTACCAACCACATGTTAATTCCTTTGAGGATTCTTTCGTAATTCCTTTACCATAAGCAACAAGAGGATTCATGAGTTTTATGACTTGTAATATAGTATATTGTTGTAAAAGTGATATTTTTTAATAAAAACATACATTTTCTAGCACGTGTATCAAAATATCATGTGCCATTTTTCATTTTAATTTTAAGCCATACATCAAGTTAACCAATCAACATATTTAACAATGATCAACATAGTTAGCAATGATCATCCTTCAACAATGATCAACCTTTTCACTTCAAGCAATCTTGCAACAATGACAGTCTAGCAATCAACATAAATCAGCCTTAACATAATAAAAAACAATCCTTAACATGACCATTTGACATCAATGACAAAATTGCCAACATGCTCCCCTTTTGGCATTGATGGAAACACTTTATTTTCGTCTTCATTTCTCTTACCAATACCCCACCCTTTGACATTAATTACATCATTGTTGTGGTTTTTGTAGGGAAATATTAACATCCTTATGTTTGTATTCATTGTACTTGTTTTAGTTTCATTGCATAGATCCATGTGTCTATCCATTGTGCATACCTTAAATTCATAATTGATCATTTGAATTGATAACACCTTTAGGACCTTTGCATCTTACAAGAACTAACATTATCCTTCGGCCACTATAATAAAATTTCTAAGAATTGATTGTTGAGTGATATTAAGGCACAAAACCCTAATTCACAAAATGTGCATTTAATCATAAAGAACAACACTCAAATGCATTATTAATAAAATTTTGATATCAACCTTCTAATAACATTAAGGCCATCGTAGTATTAACCTTGATATGCATTGTTTTCATATGAATAACATAACATAACATACATAGATATATATATTTAAAGTAGCTTCAATCCATATTTTACTTTTCAGCATTCCACAACCATGTCATAATTCAGCGCTTTATAGCCATGTTTAAAGTCAACTTTCTATAGCCATGTTTAAAGTCAACTTTCTATAGCCATATCTAAAGTCAGCATGATACCACACATATTTGAAGAAGTGTGATACCATACATATTTAAAGGAAACATTCTATATGTATGTAGAGTAATGGGTATATAGTGTTCCATAAGTATGGTTTGTTCTATAAAGTTCGATACATCGTTCAATACACAGTTCCATATAGCATGGTATGATTTGTTGTATAGCATTGTATGGTTTGTTGTATAGTGTCCAATATATTGTTTTTGTGCAATATTTTCATACATCATGTGGTGCGTGTGTATGTATATATATATATATATATATATATATATATATATAGATATATATATATATATATATATATATATATATATATATATATATATATATAGATATATATATATAGTATCCCATTCTATGTAGTGTTCCATGCTCACCTCACCATGATCCATACCAATTGTGCTCTCAACATGTTACACAACATTTTGTCACTATCCCTATACTCCCTATTCCTTGATCCTAGAGGACCTCTACAGTGAACCTCATATGTTTTCCTATCATGAAGAGCATGTCTTTACATCACTTTTCATCTGTAGAACATTTCCCTCTTACATCATTTCTAGAGAATATTCCTTCAAACTCAGTTTTAAAGGCCGACGCTATCCTTCAGTTTCTTCCCTTCACTGACTTGCAAAGTTTAACAATGAGCCATCACCGATCAATGCTGGTATCCATCCATTATCCACGCCGATCCTCTTTTGGAAAGTTTTTAAAAATGGAGTCAAAGCTTCCAGGTCTAGAAGCTTCGTGAACAAAAGTCTGGTAAATGGTTAGTCGAGATAGAGCCAAGAGAGACTGTTTGGGCTCCTTTCCCTTATTAAAATGGAACAAACCAAAAGGGACAAGATCTTTCCCATCATAGGAGGATCCATTTCCCCTCTCTCAATCTATATAAACTTCTCCTATTCCAACCTCAACTAGCTAATGAAAGGGCTGGAATAAGATGCAAAATCTTGATAGCCAAAACAACTTTTGATAGCCTTAGCCTTCTAGTTTGTGCTTGTAAAGGGAGAATAAGTTTGTAGTTTGTTTGGTTTTCAGAAAATATGAAGAAGCCTTGAAATTCCATTGTTTTAGGTGAATCATGAGATGCTAACAGTGGTGCTAGAACCCAGACATGTCGAAGGAAAATTGTAATGGTAAGGCGAAGGTTGTGCTTTCACTTTTGTCATAATAATACAACTGATATTTTGTTTCCTATATCAATCGCATATGGTTTTTGGTAACTTAAGACTCCTTAGCCTATTAAGTAGGTTGAATCTATTGTATTCTATCATGTGTGCTTTGGTTTCTTGTCTATTTTTTTCAGGTGCTTGATTGACATTAAGGAGTTG
Organism: Pinus taeda; assembly: GCA_000404065.3. Classification (NCBI taxonomy): domain Eukaryota; kingdom Viridiplantae; phylum Streptophyta; class Pinopsida; order Pinales; family Pinaceae; genus Pinus; species Pinus taeda. The sequence goes on from APFE030591353.1 coordinate 281,396, forward strand.
ATCATTGGAGAAAAGACACAAGGACCTCATCAAACAAGGATAAGTGATATAAGAGGTAGGATCTCATCCATTCTCAATATAAAGGAACTTATGTCATATTGTCTTGTTTTTGGCTAGACCCTCTCCCTTGGGCTAGATGGATTGTTGCTATCCACAGAGAATATTCCTACTCCAAAAATTCACAACCATATTGGGGATTCATCCCTCTCTTTGGATTGTTTTCATTTCATGATTTGTGACGACTTTTCTTGTATCAATATTTCTCTTTTGTAATCTGTACTTTATGTTATCTACTGCTTTGATTCTCGAATTTAGAGTGATAGGTCTAGTTTTTGTTTATGGAAATTTTTTCGTTCTTCTTCGAATCCCTCAATCAGCGCTGTTATTTTGCTAACAGTAGCACTAACCAGCACAAGTTCCTCTTTAACAGTCATGTCATAGCCCCTTATGGCAGTTGTTGCTAGTTAGATAGTCACTCCAATTCCTATAGGTTAAAATTAGGGTTTCTCTTAAATCATTTCTAGTGTCTCATGTCCTTATAGATTCTGTTTCTTGGCTTGTTTTCCTTTATTCTCCCTGGCTATAATGCTTTGTTATCTTGATTTGTTTTCTTGATTGGTTTGAGATTGCAATACTTGATTTTTTGAGTTTTTATATGGTTTGCATTCCCAGGGCATCTAGGTCATTATACATTCATTTTCTCATATGCTCATAAATTCAAGTTGGTGATTTATTGCTTCATGCATTTGCGTGTTTTAGTCTCTTTGCATTTATAATTTCTCTGTTTTCAATTGAACAAGTGAAAAATTTTCATTTGCTTTTCTCTTGTTGAACGTCTCTTTTCTGAGAATAGATTACATTGCTCGATTTGTTTCAATTAAATCTTTGCATATTTGGTTTCAAAGAAATTCTATTTATCATTATTTGCATATGATTGATGTTTGTTTATTTGAAAATTTTCATTGAAATGTTTATGTGAAAGATTCATTCTAGCATTCCATTGAAGAAAATGCACCATTCTAGTTTGTTTGATTGATATGTTGCATTGAGTAGCATCATTGAAATCTAGAATTACATCATCATGAGTATTTGAAATGAAATAAACTTATTTTACTATTCAAGAGACTAGTTGAAGTGCATCTGATAGGAAGAGTAGGAAGTGGAAAGAATTTTCATTGTTTTGTTTTGAAAAGCGAAGTAGTGAAGAGTCATCTTACATTCAATTGCTTGTTTGTTGCATTGATTATTTTCTCTTCTCTCAATTAGTGTAAGAATTCATCGAATTGAAAGGGTTTTGTCTCGTATAGCTACACATAAAAGTTTTTCAGGTAACATTGATAAGGCCTAAAAACTGAGACTTAATTTTAGAGGTCTAGGCTAGAGATGTGTTCTGGCATATTTAAACCTAGCATCTGTCATTCGCTTCGGTATTAGACAATGCTAGTATGGACTTGTGCTCCCATACAATCATGTATATAAAGGGAGACCCAACTAGGTTTGCAATCCTTTATCCATAAAAGGTGGAGTATTCTGCATTGTAAATGTGATACACCGAACATAACATTTGGGGAGATTGCATGCTCATACTTTTCGGTTCACGGGAGGTATTTTGCAGTTCACGATACCTAGTGATCCCTTTTGCCTACATTATCCTGAGCAGTCATTTTGGTCTTTTTGACTCTTTAAATTTAAAATATCATCGATCACTTGTCCTTTCCAGCTTGTGCAAACTGAAAGTGACTAGAGTCATATTTGCCTTGTTCTTAACTCTTAAAAAATGAAAAGGAATTAGTTTGTTTCAATGTCTTAAATTCTTTTTTCCCACAATAACATCACATTCCTGATAGTTTTTTCTAGACCACATCGTGAGTATATGCTTAATATATTTTAAAGAAGCCTCGAAATCAATATCTCTTCTCTTTTTGTTTGAGACAAAGTCATCATGGCTAAACCATCAAGTTTTTCTCATTCCTCTTCCTCTCCTCCATCTAGAAGGTCATCCAGAGAAGCTTTCCCTGAACCTTCATAGTAAATAAAGGATCAAGGTGTTGAAATTTTGATTGTTCTGAGTATTCGACCTTTGTCATCTCGTCTGCCTCCATCAGATGTCGGGTCACCTTATGAATTTGGCCCAGAATCCTCTGATAATCCTATCCAGACTCTTGAGAGTCCACAGGATCATGAAAGTCTACAAAAACTAGTTTCTTATCCACCATACCCTTTTGTGATATCTCCTTAGCATCCTTACAGTCCATACGATCATCCTGGTGTTCCTTTGGAGTTGTCTCCTCGTTCATCTTCGGCTCGTCATCGGTTGTTTTCTATGGAGTTAGAAGGCAAATCCTAGTCTCCTCTCTGAGTTAGTTGGAAGTTTCTGTTACTCATACTCCTCACATAGGTGATGAGAAGGGATATGAGTTCCCTCCATAAGGATTCCCTTTTACGAGAAGAGTCTCATCTCTCTGTTATCCTGAGTTTAGTGAGCCCATATTGCCACATGGTTATACCTCTCTAGCTCAGTTGGTTTCAAGCAATCCTAGTGCCTCGTCATTGTATCATAATCCCATCTGGTCTTCCATCTATATGCCTACCTTAGGTCTGTTCATTCAGAACATGACCTATCAACCAATTGTACAAACTACAATCACTTCAGTTCCAATTCAACCTACCATTCTATCTCAACTTGTCTCGTTGTTTTGGCCAACTCTTCCAATTCAACTGACAGTCTCAGGTCAGGTCTCGGTAAGTTCTTCTACCCCTCCAGTGAGTGGATAGACTATCCCACCACTCGGGGGGAAAGATCTGAATATCCCCATGATATCTGGTGAAACCAATGTGAGTGGATCACAAATTCACATGGTTGGAATGAATCAACCCTTTTATGGTGCTATTCCTAACCATGTTGGTCCATCCAGGTAAGGTAACATTCAATAACAACAACCATATATGGATTACGTCCCATTCCTACCCACTTATGTCCCATATGGTTTGCAAGCTATGGTAAATCCTACCTACATTCATTATGTTCAGCCTGGCCAATCCACTATGCCCGGTGGATATGGTTCGATCCAATTCAAGAAATATCAATACCCTTAGAGTATCACCCCAGGAACTGTCTAGATACCCTTGTAGCAATAAGGACAACATTTGCAGTAGCCAAGGCAGTGTTTGCAGTAGCAAGGGAAAACATTACAGCAACAAGGGAAACCGCTACAACCGTAAGGGAAACCTTTGCACCAGTTGCAACAACCTTTGCAGTCATAGACACAGTTTGTTTAGCAATCCTCTCAACCTTTTTCCTCACAAGGCCAAATTTTCCAGTAGCAAGGCTAACCTTTATAGCAGTAGCCACAAGGTCATCCTTTCTCGCAGCAGGTCGTATATGCATATAAGCAAGGTCAGCCTGTTCAAGGCCAAGGTCAAACTTTGCAATGCCAAGGTCAACCCCTAGAATAGAAGGTTCAAAACCATTATGTCCAGGGTCAATAGGTTCAAAATCCTTATATCCAAGGTCAACAGGTTCAACAACCTTTTAACCCATATTCCCATCAATGGCCTATGGCAGGATAATATCAAATCTACCCAAGACTGAATCCTACCTACTGGGAAGGTAGCCTTTAGTGGGGAAAAAATCAGATTCCATATGGAAAAAATCCTCCAATGTGGGGGAAATATCATTACCAACAAGGATGGGTTCCGCAACTTTGGTCTACTCAAAGGCCCCACATTCCTTTTAACATGCAATTATTGTTCTTGGCCACGTTGGAACTATCGGAAGTTTCAATGCTCACCAATGATCCTATCTTTCATTTGCCTTATTGGCCTCCAGTCCCAATGAAGGTTCCAAGTGATTGCTCCAAATTTGAGGGAAAGGTTAAGTAGGATCCACTAGCCCACATGATGGCATATCACCTCTAGTGCTTCTTCAATTCGTACATTGATGATTCTATCCATCTCCAACTTTTTCAAAGAAATATCACAAGGGCTGTAGTAAAATGGTACATCGAATTGCCTCGAGGTACCTACGGTGACTTCAACTCACTTACTATGGCTTTCCTCACTCATTTCCAGCTACTAGTTCATAATGAAACTGGCACCTATCTACTTACGTCACTTAAGCAAGACACCCTGACCCATATCTCTGATCAAATCCATGAATGGAGATGTCATCATTGCCTCATCAAGTTTGAAATTGTTGATCAGTTTCTGACATAGTGGTTCACAAAATCATTCCTCGACCCAATTTCTAGGGACATTGTTATGTGTGGGTGTGTTACTGAGGAGCAAGCCATCGCTCGTGCCCAGTATTTAGACCTAGTCTACTTGAAATCTAGCACATTATATGAGATGTTATCTGATGCTCCAACACCATCATCAGATTTGATAGCATTGAAGTCTTCGGATACACCACCTATTGATGGAGTGATTGCTTTCGTGTCTCAAACTCCCGCGAAATATTCTTCAAAGTAGAAATCTGTCTCGAACACTAGTTCCAATGATCCCTCTAGAAATTCATCTGGTCCTGGTAAGACCTCAAAGGTTCATGCCGTCCAGTCTACCGCATCGGAAAAAACCTCTAAGGATAAAAGGAAGGGAAAAGCTAAGGCCAAAGACAATGCCCCGAAATAGGGCCCTCTCAAATATTCTACTGGTGATGCTTCTCAAATAAAGTCGAAGTATTGTTGCCTAATCTATGAGAAGGATCATTACACTAAAGATTTTCCCTGACGATCGAAAGTTAGTCGCTTAATAAAAGGGACTCTGACTGCCTCAAAAGAAACCTTTCCATCCCAATAGACCCAAATGGTAGACCAACCTCAGTCTTCTGCATCCACAGGTTCGCAAGTGTTTATGATGAATACGCCTATAAATGTGGCTACTAGATCTAAATATTATCAAACCCCTCCTCCGCTGGAAGGGAAAGAGAATGAAGGTACCCCATCCTCCTCTATCTTGAATATCTCCAGTACTCTCCATATAGAGCGACCTAGTCCTAATTCTGCTGTCTAACCAACCTCTCGAGGTGTGCTATGAAAATCCTCATATAATCCAAATGCTCAAGCCACTCAGCACTATAGAATTGTTGAGGATTTAGCTCAAACGCCATTAGCTATGTCTGCCCTCGAGGTCCTTCAAATTTGTCCCTCTCAGCAGAAATCATTACTATTAGCCATTGGAGGTGTTGATCCATCTAATTCCAACCTCATTTTCTTTGATCTTGAAAACCATGTTCTGCGCTTACCCCATCAGATTGCCTTTCTCATTCAGGTGATAATTAATGAAAATACGATTCACAGGACCATCATTGATAAAGGTGCTTCCAATTGTAGCATGTGTATGTCTTGTTGGAAGGCATTCAACTCTCCTACCCTGAACAAATCACCTAACATGTTGGAAGCCTTTGATGGATGTGATTCTCGACCCTTCAGTGTCTTTCATAATCTTGCCATTACCTTGGAAGGTAAGATAGTTAATATTGAAGTAGAAATTGTTGATACAAATCTTAACTATAATATTCTACTCGTGCAAAGTTGGACCCATGCTATGCATTTTGTGGCCTCCTCTCTTTTCCGCACGCTCCATTTTCCTCATCAAGTGAAAATCATCATGGTTGACCAATTTTCTTTCTTTCCCTTTCCCTCCTCAAATGGCAATGTTCCTTATGTGAAGCATACCGATGCTCCATATGAGAGTGTGGGGGTTGGACTTTTCAAAGATCCCGCCTTAATGGGTATTTTTCCTCTCCCACCTCTGAATGTTTCCTCAGTCATCATGATCTCGGTTAAGTCTAATCCTTGGGTCATTCCCCCTCCTAATTGCATTGATTCATGGGGTGATGTCATGCCATTAAGCCCTACCGAGATTAATTATGTAGAGATTATTTTGGCTTCGACTTCGGTATCTACTAATCACACTACTTTGAGTACATCTCTTGATGCATATTCTCAATCCCCTTGGCTTGGTTCTTTAGATTATTCTTATTCCTTAACCGAGAAGTTTTATGCTAATGAAAGTATCATGGAAATTATGTCTCTTGAGGAAGCACCTTGGAATGATACTCATCATTGTTCCTCATTCTTACCTAGTCCGGAGGTCATGTCTACCTATCTTGAGAAGTTATCTTCTCATTTCCTAACCTAGCTACTTCAGATTCCTATCATGACCCATGAAGTATGGTCGGAAGGGAACATGGGTAATATTATCCCAACGATGCCTATTGACATTTATGTTAAACTTGGTATCATTTAACACATTCATATTGGGGTACCTTGTTCTCTTAATGAGATCAAGCTTTATAATCACCTTTATCAAGAGTTTTGAGATGTTTTTACATGGTCGTACGAAGAAATGCCCGACATTGACCCAAGTATAGTCATGCATGAAATTCCGTCTTATCTTAACACAAAGCCCATTCATCAACCACTTCATCATATGCACCCTAGAAAAGTGGTCTCCATTAAGGTAGAGGTTGAAAAACTTATTAAAGCTAGTTTTATTTATCCTATACCTCTAATAGATTAGGTGTCCAACATCGTACCAGTGACTAAGAAACATCCACCATTCGTATCTGTGTTGATTACCATGACATTAATCGTGCCCGTCTGAAAGACAATTATCCCACTCATTTTATAGACCAGATTATAGATGAATATGCTCGGAGTGATATTTTCTCCTTTATGGATGGTTTTTCTGGTTATAACCAAATAAGTATTTCACCAGCTAATCAACACAAGACCACCTTTATCTATCCGTGGCGGACTTTTTCATATAAAAACCTCCCTTTTGGCCTTAAGAATGTTGGGGCTACTTTCCAACAAGCAATGTCTTATGCTTTTCATGACAGTAAAAACATTGTTCAACCTTACCTGGATGATCTTATTTCTCGTTCACTTAAGCGCCATGACCATCCTAATCATCTTTGACAAATATTTCTTCATTGTAGACATTATAACTTTTGGCTTAATCTGCATAAGTGTGTCTTCTGCATTGAATCTAAACAACTTCTTGGTTTTATTGTTTTGAATGATGGTATTCGTCTTGATCCTCTGAAAGTCAAGGCTATTGTTAATCTACCACCTCTCTCTTTGTTGCATCAATTACAGAGTCTGCAAGGGAAAGCGAATTTCCTTCATTGTTTTGTGCCTAACTATGTTGAGCTAGCTATAGGGTTCACTAGATTACTTAAGCAAGGAACTCCATTTCCTTGGGATGAGACTGCCCAAAAGCGTTTTGATGACTTGCAAGCTGTCCTCATTAATGCTCCTTTATTTCACCCTCCAAACTATCATTGTGATTGTTTCCTCTTTCTAGTTGCATCTTCTAGCACTATTGTTATGGTACTAGTGCAAGATGATGACGAAGGTCATGAACATGTCATTTATTACCTTAGCCGCAATCTCCACAATATTGAGAATTGTTATGCTTATGTCCCAAAATTGGCTTTGGATGTTGTTTAGGTTTTTCAAAACTTTCGGCATTATATTCTCCTTCGCACTACAACTGTGATTTTCAATTGCAACCCCATGACTTATATTCTGACTCGTCAGTTACTTGGGGGTAAATATTCCAAGTGGATTGTCATCCTCTAAGAATTCAATTTGGTATTCGTTACTGCCAAATCGAATAAATCACTTATTTTGCTGAGTTGATTTTCTCTTTTCCCTCTGCTTCTCTACCTACTAGTGTTGATGAGCAACTCCCTAATGAGACTCTCTTTTTGATTAGCACTCTCAATCCGTGGTACGATGATATCATCGTTTATCTCCAAACTTCTACCTTCCATCCTACATTTTCCAAGGATGATCATCGACACATTTGGCATCAATCCCAACGTTACCGCATCATTGGGGATACTTCATACTGCATTGGTCTTAATTTGATTCTTTGTCGATGTTTAACTCTCAATGAGGCTGAAAGACTCTTAAATGAATGCCATTCTAACACATGTGGTGGTCATTTGTCTGACTATACCACTGCTCAAAAGATCCTCCACGCTAGCTATTTTTGGCCCTCCATCCTTAAATATTCCATTCTTGCTATCCAGAAATGCCATGAGAGCCAGATTTATCAGCGGAAATGCACGCTGCACCCACTCACCTTTACCCCGTTATTACCCTTGGTCCCTTTGCCAAATGGGGCATTGATTTTATGACATGTAACCCAAGTTCAGCCGAGGGGCATGGTTATATTATCGTTTTCATAGATTACATCACCAAATGGGCCGAAGCGATTCCTAAATTTTCGGTTAACAGTAAACCGACAGTGCAATTTCTCTTTAATCATGTTATTTGCAAGTGTGGAGTACCTCAAGCCATTATCACCGACCATGGCTCCCACTTTTGAAATTATATGATGGCTGAGTTGACTTCTAAATTGGGCTTACATCACGACGGCTCAACTCCTTACTACCCTCAGGCCCACAGCCAAGTTGAAGCAGTAAAAAAAAAATTAGTTACTATGCTTAAATGCACCATTGGGATGCACAAATCCAATTGGCATCTCATGCTTTTTTCATCTCTGTGGGCCTAACGAACCTCGACTAAAGACACAACTAGATTCACACCTTTTCAACTAGTCTATGGTCTAGAAGCTACCCTACCGATTGAATGTGAAATTCTCTCACTCAAATTGGTTTTCAAATTACTACCTGATACCTTGGGTCAAGATGAGTGTCTCTTGTATTTGGAATGACTGGATTAAACTTGTCGTCTCATTGATTTAGTTACTAAAGCACAAAAAAAGAGAGTTAAATCCCATTTTGATCAGTTGGTCTCTCCTCATGCTTTTTCTGAGGATGATTTGATCTTGTTATATGACTAAGCTAATGATAAGCCAGGGGCAGGAAAATTTGAACCCATGTGACATGGGCCCCATATTGTCAAGCGTGTATTACAAAAAGGTGCCTATGAGCTAATTGATTATGAGGGTAACCCTCTAGACAAGCCCCGGAATGGGTTGTACCTCAAAAAGTATTATGCGTGAGTCATCTCGCATGGTTACTTATGTATATAAGTGTGTTATTAATTTTTGTGCAATTTGGATTAGTGTATTTTTTTAAGCAGCTTTCCCATTTATTATGTCTTCACCTACTCTGCAGATGCTTGTGACTCCTTATGTCGGTTTCGTTGATGGTGCTTGTCATAGTACCCAGAATTTATTGTCTGCATCATGGGCTATTTATGACCCTCATGGTGAGTTGATTAACTTCAAGGGATTTGTATGGGTCCAAAAACTAATAACATTGTTCAATATAGGGTAGTTCTCGAACTCTTGTCGAAAGCTATTGCTCTTGACATTCAAGAAATGGTTGTAATCCTTGATTCACAACTTGTTCTTCTTCAACTCAATGGGCAATATTCTGTCATAAACCCTCAATTATTGAGAATTTATTTGCGTATTCATCTATTGGAAATTTTGATTATATTACATATCATCACATTCCTAGGCATATGAATACATTAACAGATGCATTGGCTAATAATGTTTTAGATAGACATTTACGCAATATGTGAAAAATAGTGTATCATAGTAAACAAGAAATATAGCATGTATATGTCGATAATGTTTGAGTGTCATACATAAAAAGCCAAAAAATAATATATGTGTTCCAAGTACATCCATGGCTCGCACGCCTCAAAACCGTAAATGCTAACTATAGACTACTCTGCATGATGCTCGTGATAGCATGTTACTATTTGCACTACACAAATCAGTAATCGACGGATCCGATTAGACACTCGCACTGTGTGCTGCTGATAATGGCGAGTAATTTTCTCGATCCATGCATACTCTAGAATACCTCTTGTCAGGTTATCTAGATTTCAAGTGATCTCCTCTTCATTGTCAACTCCTTCCTAGTAAGGAGCGACCTCGAATTTCTGAGCCACACATCTTGCTATTGGGGACATCCCTGCTAATCTCTTTGTTCCAACATCTTCAATTACAAAGTCAAGGTATCACGAATACATATATTCAAAAACAATAAAAAAACAAAAGCAAAATTGTTTTTCTCACCTCCATCATCGAAGTCCTCTCTATTCAGGAGTGGTATGTCAGGATCACCATGGAAGTCAGTCCCACTGTACGGTCAATCCTCCACGACGATCAGTGGTTGTCTAAGCCACACAAAGAAGGTAGGCTTGTATGACATTTGTTGGCACCCTCTAGATCTTGGCATCAACTCACTCCGTCAAACCATCCTTGGATCTGGTGGTAGCGGGGGGATCACCTCCGTCATATGATAATGGAATAGTGTGATTCGTTCCAAGAAGAAGGTTACTAGTATAGAGCTATAACCAAATTGCCTCAAGTTCCCTACTTTGCATTTGGATAGTTTCTGCTTCATTCACCTTCATTACTTCTGCCAAGCTAAAAATAGTGGGCGCCATTGAGTCTACAGCATATTGGAAGCGGGATTTGTTGGACTCATGCAGTGCTTGAGTCTCAGCTACTCAATTGATGGTCAAAAGTACCACCTTCAATAGAAGATCACCTATTGTCATAATATCGATCTTGCCACTTGTAGATTTCATAACTCCTGGGCAATGTTGGGCAAGGAGCATGTTTACTCTCACCCCAATAGACATGCCTCCATACAGTTTGACTGGTTCCCCTCTATGAGATAGTCCATTAATGAAATAAATATATGAAGTCTCCAACTCTATTCTTGGTCATGAATCATGAATACCTCCCATCTGATATCCCATAGACTGATAAGGTACTACAGTAGTTCAGGTTGAGTTCGTAAGCCTTGTGCCAGAAAGGACTTGAGAAGCCCACAGTTCCTCAATGCCTCAAGATACTTTGGATCCTCCAAGGCCATTTGGTCTATTCTTTCATGTTCACGTTCTTTCCACTCAATCACCATTTTCTCACCTTGATTCACCTGCAAACACCCCACATATAACTCAACATTAGTTCTTGAAAGGGAAAATTTTGATTTAATGCATTAAAATTGGGCAAACATTGAAAATTTTTGTTTCTTTGCATCGACACGATTGTTTTTAAAATAGGAGCATCAAGGGCACAAGATCCTATGTTAAAATTTGATGATCGGTGCGGTCCCGTGCTTGAATCCTATAGGGTTTACCCACTACAGAAATTACCTACATATGAATTCTAAAAAAAATAAAATAGACAATGCGAGAGGATAACACATAAAACACATATACACAGATATTTTCCCCTGGATCCTAAAACCGGGACTACCAGCTTGAATTTTCATTATTTACCTTTCAATGTTACAATACATATTTATACATGTCAAATCATCCAATACCATGGACCAAAAACCATCGCATCCAAAAAACATGTGTGAAAATCATGCAAAAAACCATAGGTGGGTCTGCCCAACCAAACATAGGGTCCATCAAACTTTTCCGGGGCGTTGCCTCGAACCCCATAGAGTGGGGTTACCTACACCCATCAAACCCCTTGTGACTCCCCCCACTACAAAATCGGCGCAACGGAGGGGGGGGCTTCACCCCCCTTCTAACCCCTTGGTTAACTACATGGGCTAGTCAGGGAAAGAATATAACACAACCCAACATTCTCCCACTTGTTGTTTTCTTTGCACAGGGAGCCACAAGATAGCTTAGTCATTTATCTAGCCATGCAACACACATTGTTTCTCTACACCAAGAGAACTTCTCAAAGCTCACATATTTTGTGTTTATCTACACCCCTCAAACCCCTTGTGACTTCCCTCGCTACATAATCAGCACAACGAAGGGGGGGCTTCGCCCCACTTCTAACCCCTCAGTTAACTATGTGGGCTAGTCGTGGAAAGAATATAACACAACCCAATATACTCCCACTTGTTGTTTTCTTTCCATAGGGGGCCACAAGAGAGCTTAGTCATTTATCTAGCCCTGCAACACCCATTGTTTCTTTACACCAAGAGAACTTTTCAGAGCTCACAAATTTTGGGTTTATCTACGCCCCTCAAACCCCTTGTGACTCCACCCACTACAAAATTGGTGCAACGAAGGGGGGGCTTTGCCCCCCTTCTAACCCCTCAGTTAACTACGTGGGCTAGTTGTGGAAAGAATATATCACAACCCAACATTCTCCCACTTGTTGTTTTCTTTCCATAGGGGGCCACAAGAGAGCTTAGTCATTTATCTAGCCCTTTAACACCCATTGTTTCTCTACACCAAGGGAACTTCTCAGAGCTCACAGATTTTGTCAATCCATCTATAGTATTCTTCAAAGTGTCCACCTTTACCAACAACACCTTTTTGTTTTCTGTCATATCCCTCACAAAGTGATAATGAACATCAATGTGCTTTGTCTTTGAATGATATGCAGGGCTCTTTGCTAAGAAAATTGCACTTTGGCTATCACAGTCTATCCTTATATCTCCCTATACTAACCCCACATTTGAACACAATCTCTACAACCAAACTACTTCCTTGCTTGCATGAGTGGCTACCATGTATTCTTCCTCTGTAGTTGATAGTGCCACTACAGATTGTTTCTTACTCATCCAACTGACTGCACCTCCAAATAGGTTAAACACATACCCACTTGTAGATCTTCTCTGATCCAGATCTCCAGCCCAGTCTGCATCAACAAAGTCATGAATATCCAACGCTCTGTCCAATCCTGGTCTTCCTTGGTAGCCCAAACCATAATCACTAGTGCCATACAAATACCTGAAAACTCGCTTCACTGTTGTTCAGTGCTCCTTCCCTGGTTTTGACATAAACCTGCTCACTACTCCCACTGCATGTGTAATGTCTGATCTAGTACAGACCATTGCATACATCAAGCCACCCACTGCACTTGCATATGGAACACGAGACATGTCCTCTTCCTCTTCTTGTGTCTTAGGACACTGTTCAGCAGATAACCTCACACCTACAGGAATAGGAACCTTCACCGGTTTACTATCCTACATATTAAACCTCTATAATATTGTCTTGACATACTTCCTCTGGTTTAACCAGAGCTTCCTCTTTGCCCGATCTCTTTTAATTTCCATGCCCAAAATATAGCTTGCAGCACCGAGATCTTTCATGTCAATTTTGGAGGACAATTGGGTCTTCAAATCTTTGATAATTTCTTTGTCATTTCCAACAAGCAACATATCATCCACATACAAGACCAGATAAATAACACGGTCACCAATTAATTTAAAATACACACAGTGATCTGCTTTGCTTTTGGTGAAGCCAAGTCCCCGTATAAATGTATCAAATTTCTAATACCACATCCTTGGTGACTGTTTTAACCCATACAGAGACTTCTTTAAGTTGCATACTAGTTCTTTCTTACCCTTCACCGCAAAGCCTTCAGGTTGCTTCATGTAGATTTCCTCTTCCAAATCCCCGTGAAGAAATGTTGTCTTCACATCCATCTGTTCTACCTCAAAATCAAAAAGCAGCAGCAACAGATAAAAGTAATCTAATAGAAGTTACCTTGGCAACAGGAGAAAAAATATCACCAAAATCAATTCCCGGCACCTGGGAATAACCTTTTGCTACCAACCGAGCTTTGTATTTCTCCACCTTCCCTTCTGCATTTGTCTT
>APFE030591354.1:11451-22413 GCA_000404065.3 Pinus taeda
TTCCTTGTTGCCATAATTTTTCTTTCCATTTTTCTTTCCAACCTGAATGCCTTCTCCAATGAATCAGGTTCCCAAAGGTGAACCTCATGTTGGATGTTATCCTTTAAGGTCCCTATGAACACATCAATACTATTCTCCTCTGGAATATGTTTTAACATTATATTCAATTTTTGGAATTCCTCAATGTGCTTCATCATTTAACCCTTTTGTTTGAGATTTATAAATTGGCTACAAGAAGTGTTGCTTTTTGTATCCTCATAATGTGCTATCATTTCATTCTTAAAAATAGCCCAAGTGACAATTTGTTTATAAGAGCAAAGTCATCGATACCAAACAAATTTATTTGGTTCCAAATACAAAGTTGCAATGCTTACCTTTTGTGTGTTTTGCATAATATGGAGATCACAAAATTGCTCCATCTATAGTATCCATGTTACGAGATCTTTTCCATCAAACTTCCTCATGTTGATCCTTTGGAACATGGCGGATCTTTGATCCAATGTTAGTCTATGAAATCATGATTAACATTTATTTTGTTCTCATCATGAGTTTCCTTTACTACCCGTTTTCCATTAGTAAGCATTTCTTGTAGAAACTTTGTCAAATATGTATTCAAATCGTCCATCTTAGTTTCCACATGTTTCTTTAAATCATCCATCTTAGCTTCCACACCATCGATCTTAGCTTCCATGTCATTCACCTTAGCTTCTACGTCTTTCTTTAAACCATCCATCTTAGCTTCCATGCCATACATATTAGCTTCTACGTCTTTATTTAAACCATCCATCTTAGCTTCTGTTACTTTTTGTGCGAGTGAATTTTGTTGCACTTGGTCTTGTAATTTCGATATATCATGTTGCATTTCTTCCTCTTCTTCATGAGTCATGCTAGAGCTTTCAAGTTGATTAACAGGTGTTTCCATTTTCTTTCTTTGGGGCATCAATTAATGATAATAATTCTTCACTATGCCCTTTGAATTCCTTCAAACTAATTTTTCAAACCAAACTTATGCAAAAATTTAAAAAAACTACAGACCTTTTCTCACTTTGTAGGAGATCAATATTGAATCTGCTCTATCTTTGTGATTTCGAATCTCCAAGGTCTGAAATTTCTTCTTGCGGTAACCCTCAGATTCCTCTAGCTAACCCCGCAAGTTTGATCAAGATTAGATTCTTCAATGAATAGTTATGCCAAATCTCCCACGATGACCTGAATATAGACTAGTTCTGTAGAGCGAACTTGTACGATGTGCCACGTGTCACTGTTTCGACCTTAGGTTATGAAAATTATATCCAACAAACTACAGTTTGTCTTCTTTCTATTGCTACCTACGAAATTTGAATCAAATGCTCCAAGAGAAAGTTATGATGATTTTTCCAAGGTCATCTGTTTCGGACGTAATTCAATGGCCTGCAGAAACCCTAAATCTCTTGGATCGTATCTTTGAAAGTATAGCGAAGAAAAATATGCAATTTGGGCCCGAACTTCAACATGATTTCAGCTCAAATGGGTTTTAATTTAAGAATCTAAAACTTCGTAGAAAACAAATTATAGCAAAAATTACACGATAACTTGTTTGAGATGGAATTATGGAGATTGCAAAAACCCTAACTTCCTTAGATAATATCTCCTAAAATATAATGAGACAAGATTTGAAATTCACACCCGAGGTTCAGAACGATTTCAGATCAAATGGGTTGTTTTTTTTAATCATCCGAAACATTGTAAAAAAAAAAAAGTTATAGCAAAAATTCCACGAAGACCTGTTTGGAGCATCAAAACCCTAGAATCCAAAGCCCTAATACCAAATGTTATGAAACTAACTCACAAAAAGATAGAAAAGATAGATCAATGACTTAGAAATCACCTTCTTCGAGGGGGAAACCTCTTCTACATTACACAAATGAACAATTTTTGGATGATACAAATGACAAAACCTCCTTTCTATATATAGGAGTCTAAGGGGTCATAATATAACTTAAGCTGACCTAACAATAATAATATAAGGGCATAAAAATAACAATAGTGGGCTTTTATGGGGCATAATAATAACTAAAGTTGACCTAATAATAATAATATAAGGGCATAAAAATAACAATAGTGGGCTTCTATGGGGAACAATAATAACAATATGGGAACGATAGGGGCACAACAATAACAATAAGGGATAGAATGATAATAGTAATGGGGGAATCATTAGTATTATAGGGACCTAGCAGTAATCTTCCTGTATATTCTCTGCAGAATTGGTTTGGACAACAACATTAGTAATGGGGAAGTCTGTTTGGGTTTCCTTTGGGCAAACACAAGGACCTTCTATATGTATTTCACTACTCTTTAAAAGACATTGCTTTGTATAGGTTCCAATATCTTCCCATGAGCAGTGTTCTATTTGGGTCCCTATGGTCAACAATTCTACTTTCAATTTTTGGACCCTAACTGCTTCATTCAACCATTCTCTCAGTTTCTTAATTGTTTTCTTTTGCTTCCTGTACTTATTAAGCAACTTCCTCAATATGTCCTTATATGTTTTCTTTGTCGTGGGGTCTTTGATCAGTGGTAGAACAAGTATATTTACTTCAGGTTTAGGTGGAATTGTGCCAATATCAGGATGGGGCTCTAATGGAACCATGTCTCTTGATGGGTTCTCACTTTCCAAGACTTTTTCTTCATGAGCTCCCCTCTCAAGAGACTCTAATGGAATGGTGTCTCCTATGAGATAATAATTTTCATGGTCTTCTTCTATATGGGCTTCGTCCTTGGGGACTTCATTAAAATAGTTTCCCATGGTTGATTTTCATCTTCCAGGGTTTCTTCTATAGCATTTTGCTTTGCTGGGGATTCCAGTGGAAAAGTATTTTCTGTTTGATTTCCATCCTCAAGGGTTTCCTCTGCATGAGCCTCTTCTTCAAGTGGATTTTCCATAGAAGGAAATGGTTCCCTCCATCCCTCCAAATTATCAGTAAATGGCATGGTTTGTGCATGGCCAAAGCTATCGACAAGGGAAGACTAGTTAGGGGCATAATTTTCCCCTTCATAATTTCCAGATAGCTCCCTTTCTTCACAGAATGTCCCCATATTCTCGAGTAATTGGGAAACTTCTTCCTCATATTCTTGCAACAAGTCATCTTGTGGACTTGGAGAGGGTATGTGAGATGGCCTTGCCTCTTCTATTTGTATTGGGGTATGCCGCTACGATTTTATCCTCGCAAAGCATCTATGCTTTACTTGGCCTGAGGCCAAAGAAGGGTTCCTTCTTTTTTGTGTCCTTTTTGGACCTGTCACTCTTACCCCCTGTTGTTTAGTCTCTAGGTTTTCTTCAAGTGGGGTCAAAGAAGGATTTACAAGGTTATCCCAGGTTAACTGTTGCTAGTCCAGTCCATGAATGATGATTAATTTGATTAGCCCAGAATGGCTGATGATAAGATGTGGGTCCTTTTCCTTTCTCACTTGATGAGCAACGTCATGCAATAGAGAATTTAAATAAAATGGCAAATTAATTGTAATATTTTGCTTTAAAACAACTAACGGTTTAAGTTGTCAAGGTTTTACCATGTCCTGAAGTTCATCACATGTGATATATCTTTGAACAATCGTTGCCAATTCCTGCCATGGTTTTCTTTAATCTGTAGGGTAAATCCCTTTTCCTTTATGCACCAATTGCTCCTCTGGGTCTTGGAATGGTGTGACTGTGTCTTGTAGAAGAACATGCTTATTCATCCACCTCGTGCCTTTTGCTGGAAGTCCAAAGACTTCAACAATGACTGCTTCAAAGATTGTTATGTTTCTGCCTCTCACTGAGGTGTGGTTATTCTGTAAATTCTGCAAAAAATCAAGTGTTGTTTCCTCATGAAATCCCTATAATTTGGTCAAATATTGAAGCCAGCCAACACGCTCAAGAATATCATGAGCCTAGTCTAATACCTAGAGCATTGTGGGTTCACTGCGGATGGCTTTTCCTCCCATGGCTACTATTTTTCAATTTTACATGCACTCTTCTCCAATTTCATAGTTTGGAACAACACTGTAGAATGTTAAAGCTATGGATAGAGAAGTGACATTATTTTAGAGTTAATATCAAAGGAAATTATGTTATTTGTCTCATCAACAATTTTTGGCGCACCATCATAATTAATTCACATGCTATCCATAATGCTTGCCTGCCCCCCTCCAATCAAAAAATGATTTGATAAAATTATTACACACGCGCATTCATAATGTAGCCCTTCAATCATAAAATAATTTAATAATCATCACACATGCTATCCATAATGTAGACCACCCCTCTCGAATCAGAAAAGGGCACCCACGGCCACCAAGCATGGGAAAAATGGAGAGGGCACCAGGAAGTCATAAATGCAGCCGGACAATCAATCAAAGCAGTGTAAATACGATAAAAGCAATCAAAGTAGTACAGGTCAAAGTATTTTAAATTCCCATAAAAAGAATAAAACATGTATTAGATCATTATGTAAATAGATATTTACCTTGGGTGGAAAGGTGACGAATGCATGACTGGCGATAAATGTTAATGACTATTGATATGGAGTGATTGGACAATAATGATATAATGTATATAAAGATATAGTTTACCATGCATGTTGGCTAATTGGATTAGAAATGATGTTCAAATGGTAAATTATTGTTTAGAAATGAATCCATAGGGGGTAATAGGATAAAGATTATTTTTCAATGTAACATAGTACTTCAATACCGCAAGTAGAGCCATTGCTGGCAGTAGGCATTCATAGCCTCGACAGGGTTGCTTTTTAACCCCAAAAATGAGCCAGAATCCTCCTTTTATTATTTAATTGATTTCCTTTTTCTTTGATATAAAGAGACCACTATGCTGGCATGGTGACCAGATACTGATAGTGCCATTCACCAAGATATAACAAAGTGATCAGGCTAGCTCGTGATGAGACCTCCTACCCTTCTAATGGTTTTAATTATCAAGAAGGTCATTACCCTACTGTGGTAGCCATAATGGAATGTCACTTGATACACCCTTATGATCATGGTAGGTTGGCTCGTGATGAGACCCCCTATTCTCTTTAAGAAGATGTATGTTTTATTTTCATAGTTCGTATTTTCATATTTTTATTATAAAGGGAGGGAGGCTCATTTACTCCTTAAGAGTCAGGGATGGCATAAGAAGTAAAAAAAAGTGGCAATGAAATTTATGCTTTTATCCCTATATCATCATATCAAAGGGATTTATCCATTTGAAAGTGTGAAAGATAAACCAACATAGTATTAAGATAGTAAATCATTTTATAACGTGTCCAAAGAGAATATATTCAACCAGTGATTATATGGATGAATCATGTTAGTTTCGGAATAGAGATGACCATCAAAAGGTTTTATAAGACATAATGGTATTGATATTATCGTTTTTCTTTATCTCGGGTACAAATTCCAAATCCAATTAGATGGTTTTCACTCAAAACATGGAAGAGGAAGAAAATGGAAAAAGAATGATCAGTGATGGAACAACAAAAAAAAAATCATATCTATTTGTTCTATGAACAATGATTGTCTAATCAATTGAACAAAATCTGTTCAATTTATTGAACAACAATCACTAAAAAAAAAAATCAGTGTTGTTCAATTGATTAAACAACAATCCACTCATTCAATCGATTGGACAACAATCGTTCAATCGATTGAACAAAAAAACACACAAAATGAAATCGGTGTTGTTCAATTGATTGAACAACAAAACACAAAAACAAATCGGTGCGGTTCAATTGATTGAACAACAAAAAACACAAAAAGAAATCGGCGTTGTTCAATTGATTGAACATCAATCGTTCAATCATTGAACAACAAAACAAACAAAAAGAAATTGGTGTTGTTCAATTGATTGAACAACAATCGTTCAATCAATTGAATAGCGAAACACATAAAAAGAAAAATTAGTTATGTTCAATTGATTGAACAACAATCATTCAATCGATTAAACAACAAAATATGCAAGAAGAAAAATTAGCATTGTTCAATTGATTGAACAACAAAACACACAAAAGAAAAATTGGTGTTGTTCAATTGATTGAACGACAAAATATGCATGAAGAAAAATTAGTGTTGTTCAATTGATTGAACAAGAATTGTTCAATCGATTGAACAAAAATATACACAAAAGAAAAATTGGTGATGTTCAATTGATTGAACAACAAAATATGAAAGAATAAATATTAATGTGTTTCAATTGATTGAACCGTAATCGTTCCATCAATTGAACAACAAAACACAAAAAAAAAAGAGAAAAATTTGTGTTATTCAATTGATTGAACAACAATTGTTCAATCGATTGAACAAAAAAATATGAAAGAAGAAAAATTAGTGTTGTTCAATTGATTGAACAAAAATCATTCAATCGATTGAACAACAAAACACAAAAAAGAAAAATTGGTGTTGTTCAATTGATTGAACAACAACCATTAAACACACCCAAAAACAAGAGAAATCTTCGTTTTTGCATAATGATGCCTAACTAAATTGCAACCAACCCTAAGGTAATATATACATTATTTACAATTGAAGAAAAATACATTTTTATGAAAGTAAAGCTATTGGGTCATCACCCCTTGCAACTAAAATTTTCATATTGGGATCATCACATACCCATTGACAAAAAGACTCTTTGATGAGTGGTTTGTGATAAAGACGCACCCGATGTCCATTCACCTTGAAAGAATGGCCAGACTCATTAATGGTAGTCACAGTGAGAGTGTCATTGTTGTGTACCTCTTGAATTTCATAAGGGCCATGCTACCTTGCTTGTAACATGCCCGGAAAGTCTTGGAATCTAGAATCATAGAGGAGTGCCCAGTCTCCTTTTTGAAACGTCTTCTTTTTAATAAGATTGTCATGCCACTTTTCCCTTTGCTAATGAATCATTGTAGTGCATTGTAGAGAAAGTAGTCGAGCCTCATCCAATTCGTTCATTTTTTGAATTCGCTTAGTTTGGGCCTCCATTAGATTCAATCCCACTTCCTGGGTTGTTCTGAGAGTCTTTATTTCAAATTAAATAAGAAAGATAGGTTCTTTGCCAAATACAAGTTGGTACGGAGAATAACCAGTAGTATTTCGCCAAGTTGTGCAATAGGCCCACAAGGCCTCTGACAGTCTAGTAGCCCAGTCCTGCCGATGTGTCAAAACTGTCTTGTTCAGAATTGCTTCGATGACCTTATTGGTGCTTTCAAACTGCCCATTTTCCTACGGGTGATACGGGGTGACTCTATGTATGATATGGTGGTTCTGAAGAGTGGCTGTAATCTTATGTCCTACAAATTGTCCCCCTCCATCTGTTATCACTTCCCTGGTTAAACCATACAGCACAAATAACCCAAAAAGGAAATTGATTACGGATTCTTTTGTAGATCTTGGAAAATCTATTGTTTCTACCCACTTGGTCACATAATCTATGGCAACCAATATGTAGGCTTTTTGGTTTAATGGGGGATGAAATGGGCCAACAAAATCTAATTCCCATCATTTGAAAGGTTCTGTTACCAATTGGGGTTGTAGTGGCATTTCATTTGATTGGCTAGGACGACCCATCCTTTGGCAGCTATCACAAGCCTAGACATATTTTTTAGCGTCCTTAAAAATAGTGGGCCAGTAATAGCCCATATGTAGTACCTTATGCCCCATTCTACAATCAGTGAAGTGTCCTCCACAGGGTTTGTCATGGAAAGCCTTCACGATGTCATAAATTTCATCTTCACGAATGCATCTACATATACACATATCATACCCTATATGAAAAAGGTATCCGCCAATCCAAGAAAATTGGGCATTGCGCTGGACAATCTGTTTCCTTTCCCTTGTTGTCAAGTGTCTGGGCAGCTTCCCTACTGCCAGATAATTTGCCACATCTGCATAGCATTGCATTTTAATTGCAACGGAAAAAAAATATTCGTCTGGAAACTGGTCATCCACTGCCAATGGATCATTTATCTTTGGAACCCGAGATAGAAAATCTGCAACTAGGTTTTCCTTCCTTGGATGGTCTTTAATGGTGATATCAAATTCCTGCAAAAGCAACAACCAATGAGTCACTCGACCATTTGTAATGGGTTTATTAGCTAAGTATCTAATGGCAGAATGATCAGTATGCAGAAAAACTTGGTAGCTAGTTATATAATGTCTAAGTTTGTTTATGGCATAAATGACAACTAATAATTCCTTTTCTGTTATTGTATACTTAAGTTCAGCAACAGTAATATATTGTATGATATAATAAATAGCATAAGGCTTTTTGTCCTCTTCTTGGCCAATGATAACGCCTATTGTTGCGTTTGATGCATCTATAGAGATGTGAAAGGGTAGCTCCTAGTTGGGTCCACACAATACTAGTCCTATCGAAACTAATTTCTTCAAATCTATAAAAGAAGTGTCACATTTGTCAGACCATTTAAATTCGACATTTCCTGTTAAAGCATACAAATATGTAGCGATCCATGAAATTTTTTTGATAAACGTGTGATAATAACCTGCATATCCAAGAAAGATACGTACCTCCGTTTGAGTACAGGGTATAGGTAGTAGGAGACTTACCATATCTTTCTTGGATCTACCTATATCCCAGCTACAAAAATGCAGTGTCCTAGGATTACGCCTTCTATCATCATCATGTGACACTTGACATTGCTTAAACACAGCCTAGTGGTGATGCATCATTCCAAAACCTTCTCTAATGTTTGTAGTGCTTGATCAAAATCGTCCCCATACGAGGTAAAGTCATCGATGTAAACTTCAAGTCCTTCATTTATCAGATCAACAAAAATGTTGAGTATGACCCTCTAAAACGTGGCTGGGGCATTGCAGAAGCCAAATGGTAACCCTTTGTAAGTGAATGTACCCCATGGGTAGGTAAAGGTGGTCTTTTCTTGGTCTTCAGGGGCGATTTGGATCTGATTGTAGCCACTAAAGCCATCCAGAAAAGAAAAGAACTATTTTCTTGCTAGTGTATCAAGGACTTGATCAATAAATGGAAGAGGGAAGCAATCTTTCTATTTTGCCTTGTTCAATTCTTGATAATCCACATAGATGCACCAATTCCTATTTTTCTTAGGAATAACTACCAACAGAGAGACCCACTTTCTATTTGAAATAGGATAAATGAAGTTCACATCCTGCAACTTCTGTAACTCTTCCTTTACAATATCTTTGAGGTGCAGATTCAATATTTGCTAAGGTTACCAGATAGGATGAGAATCTTTTTTCGGTGTAGATATGATGCGTACATAACCGTGGGTTTATGCCCTTCATGTCTGGATAATCCCAAGAAAAATCCCCTTTATATTTTTGCAGAACTTGAAAGAGATTTTGTCATTGGTCATTGTCCAGATTATCATTAATGTTTAAAATCTTTCCTAGTTCAATTTCAACAGGCTTGCTATTATGAACGATAGTTGTTTGGATATGTTGATTATTAGTATCTTTCAAAGGGTCCTCCAAGGTTTCATTGTCAATAATTTCTTTTAAAATTTGACATTTGACATTATTCATAGTAGCTGATTGATTAATAAAATTATTAATTACATCATCTTCAATCTGATTCTTTAACTCACATGCCTCTGCTACTGCCATTGGTGAATGAATGCTTTCTTCCAGGTATGAGGGTGGCTATTATGTATTTTTACAGTGGGCAGACTTGGTTTGGTAGGAGGATATAAAACAAGATTTTTTACAGCATCCCCCTTAGCAATGCTCATGTCGCCCTCTCGACAACCTATGTAAGCATCAACTGTTGCTAGCCATGGTTGGCCCAAGATTAGAGGGTGCCCATCTAATCATCTTTTTGGGTTTATGACAAGAAAATCTACTGGGTATTCCCACGATTCTACAGAAACCGTAATATCCTGTAAATTCCCCTCTAGTCTTACCACCAAACGATCAACAAGTTCTAGCAGGGTGGTGGTTGGTTCCAGGGCTGTAATACCAAGTGTGTTACAATTTTTTTCTATTAAGATGTTAATGGCCATACCCAAGTCAACTAATGTGTTTGGAAAGGAGCAGCCATATATTTGGACTGTAACTATAGGATTCCTAGGATCTACATATTTTATCGGTGTTTCTCCACCCAAGAGTAGATCAAACAAGGTTCCTACAACATGAATAGTGGGTGGAGTTTTTGCTTCCTCACAAGCTTTTTCACACATAGCTCTTTAATTGTTTTAGCATAAATAAGAATATCTTGGATGGCCTGGCAGAGAGGAATTTTAATACAAAAAATTTTCAGTTCCCCTACTAGATCAAAGTCTGAATAAACAACAGGTTTAGGTATTGTTAATCTTTCAGGGAATGAGGGAGAAGTAATTATGAGTTTTTTAGGATTTTTATGCTCAACTGTATCTTCTTCTTGTTTTATTTCTACATCAATCATAGTCGATGGTGTATGTACAATTGGGGTTTCTAACTCAATTGGTGACTAGTCTCTATCTTCCTCAGTGTTGGGTTGTGTTATATTCTTTCCACATAGTTAACAGGGGGTTTGAGGGGTACCTGTAACCCCACTTTATGGGGTCCAGGGCAGCGCCCCGGAAAATTTTGGTTTTGGACCCTATGTTAGGTCGGGTGGACCCACCTATGGTTTTGTGCATGATTTTCGCACATGTTTTTTGGACGTGATGGTTTTCGGTCCATGGTTTTGGACGCGATGGTTTTTCGGTCCATGTTATTGGATGCTTCGACATGTATAAATATGTATTGTAACATTGAAAAGAATATAATGAAATATCAAGCTGGTAGTCCCGGTTTTGGGATCCAGTGGGAAATCTCTGTGTATATGTGTTTTATGTGTTATGATCTCACATTTTTATTTTTCCTGTGATTTAGAATTCGTATGCAGGTAATTTTTGTAAAGGGTTAAAACCTACATTTGGTATCAGAGCTGTTTTGGCTTCAAGGGGACACCTTTGTTGCTGAGGGGTTTCGCTCGAGCCTGTGGTA
>APFE030591354.1:26359-45699 GCA_000404065.3 Pinus taeda
TGTGTTTTATGTGTTATGCTCTCGCATTTTTATTTTTCCTGTGATTTAGAATTCGTATGCAGGTAATTTCTGTATAGGGTTAATACCTACACTCAGGAGTGATAATGCATCCTAACCTTAGTCTAAGTTCATTGCATTCTTTTTGTTCAATCCCATAGTTTGAGTTTTCAATAATTTGCACTAGTTAAATTTGTCTGTTATTGGGATTTGGATTTGGTTGGGTTGGTAGTTGAGGACGCAAAAGGGGTTGAGGATTTTGCTGTAATGGATATGGGGCTGATAGTGTAGGTTGGGGTTGAGGACTTGTCCCCATAGGCATATTAATTATCCCTAGAGGTCGCTACTAATTGAGAAACCAGTTCGAATTTTGTGAAGTAGAGGCAGGTCAATGGGATGGGTATGGATTACTTTCCCAAAAAGGAGTAAAAGGAGAATTTGGCCAACCATTACCTAGAAAGAACTAAGTTGGCCAAGGTGACATAAGAAATGGTTGGGACTGCCAATTCAAAAAAGGTGATTGACCCTGCCACACCATCCCAAAATTCTGCTGGTAATTAAATGGTGAAGAAGGAAAGAACTGACATGCGTCTTGTGACATACCTATGGATCGGTCTTGCCACTGTTGACATTGGTTCATTAAGTATACTAGTTCTGTCTCTTCTTATGCTTCTTTAAAAATTTCTTTCAGCCCTCGAAGTAATGGACACTGCTCAGTGGCATGGTCCTTGGTACATCTAGCGCATGTCTGGACCATGTCCAATGGATACTCCCATTGACTGTGCTTCTTCTGGCATCGTGGGAATAAGTCATCCAAATTCTGTTATGCTAAGGCTTGTTTCTATTTGGCCTATAGGACATCCAACTATGTTGTGAGGGTACCCAGGATATCTGCCTTGAAGTCCTCTAGGAGGTTATTGATCTCCATTCTTGTTATGCCTCCATTAAGTGGCTTGCGTGCTCTAGTCACAAGATCTTGTCTTCCTGACCCATTGCGTGTATTACCTCGTGAACACCTGATACACAAGAAAACGATTTCATCACAATCTTCCTAAGAAATGTCTCCTTTCCCCATCAAATTTAGAGTTTCTATGCATTCTTCTTTCATTCCCTTAATTAAAATGGCTCTCAGGACTTCTTTTGGTAATGTGGAGTAAGGGGATCTCTACAAATTGTAGTGAAACCATTCGACATATTCCTCTAGAGTTTCATTATCCTTTGCAGACATCTTAAAGATTTCATCTTTTAATTCCCTAGTCATACATTAGTCCTGATATTTTGTGAGAAAAGAAGTTTTCATGTCATCCCAAGAGTTCATGGTGCGTCCTCCTAAACCCATGAACCACCTCAAATTTGCTCCTTTTAGAGTAGAAGGGAACAAATTTAATTTTTAAGGATTGGTGGTGTAATCATATCCTCTGTAGAGGATGTCAAATTCAAATAAAAAGGCATATGGATCCTCTATGGTTATCCCATGAAAGGTTGGGATGCTTTGCAAGGGAATAGCTTTCATCGGGGCATTGGCTACTAGGTCAACTATGGGGTATTCCAATGTCAAGGTCTAACCTTGAGGTACTTGGTTCACCATTTGGTCGAAAATGTGCCAATATCCTTAAGGAATTTTAGGGGATGCTATCTGAGTAAGTAGAGTATTCACAATCCGAGGTGGTTTTGTGGCATTGCCCAGATCTAGGATCACAAGAAACCCTATTTTAGGCAACTATGGATCTTCCTTAGCAGTTCCACTTGTTTCTCATTCTAATTCTGTTAGATTACACAATTTTCCCTCTTGTAAAGGATCAGAATGTAAATTTTCTGTAACCTGAAAGCTTTGTTCAAATCCTCTAATTTGGCTATGAATCTCGGCGTAGGTTGCAGATGGTGAGCGTGCTGCTTGAGGGATTATAGTAAGGTTTTTAACAGATATAGTCCAGGTCCTACTGATTACGATTTCGCCTATAAAATTTGATCTCCCAAGGTTCACTAATCCCTTGGGTTTTGTGGATTTAGGTGGGGGGTTCTGATGTTTTTCTATATTTTTATTCATAGTCATTCATAAGAAGAACCCTACTCCTATTTAACCTCTACGCATCTGCTGAAAAGTGGGCTGATGAGAAAGAACTTTACTTGTTGGTCACGTAGGTTCTTACCTATCGCTTTTGAAACCAAATTCTTTTACAGCAAAAATAAAAAAAATCACTTTGAAACACTCTCCCCAGCAACGATGCCAAAATGTTGGTGCACTAAGATGACTATTTAAAGGCAATCTTAATAACTACATTAAACATCAACCCAGGGTAAGTTTGTTTATTTCAAGAGTATCAGCATTGTATATGCAAGTGAATTCAGAGGCTAATGAAATGATTTAGAATCGTTGCAATGACTAATATCTAATTCTCGAAATTCAATCCAAACAATTATTAAAGAAATCTTTAAAGCATGTTAAAATCTACTTAATCTACTATGCAAGAAACTGAATCAGAATGCAAGTAAAATAAATCACTCTTAGCAATCTAACTGGTATTGACACTAATTCATTTAACATGAATGAAAGCTACAACAATTGAACAACAAGTAACTATGCAAACATATCACAGAAAGCAATTAACTATTAGCTTGAGATCTCTAGTAACAACACTGTAGAATTAATTACAATTGAATGCTTAAATCAACCTAATCAATTCAGTAAAGATTAACATGCAGATGTAAACTACAGAAAGATCTAGAATTTAAGTTGAACAACAAAAGCAAATCATAATCATCAATTCTCTCAACAATCGGAATAATGCTAATTTCACAAACTAACAGTAATAAACAATTATCAGAATAAGAAGAAATAAATATGACACAATTGAAGCAGTAGATACCCTATCGACTGGGCCAAAAGTCTCCAGAAGTCACCACCGAGAGATACTCACAATGCTATTATAGGTGAAACATAGTCTTCTTCATTAAACTTGAAAATAAGGTTACAACATCATAGCAATGAAAGTACTTCGTGTCCAAAAAGAATAGTTACAATCTTAAAATTCCTAATGAGATGTTCAATTTGCCTCATGGAATTATATAACTTTTGGAAAGATAAATAGATATAAGCGAATCCTCAGGATTGGTAGATCTTGAGGATTTCGCAACCATCAATATGATTTCATCACAAAATAGAATTGATCCTCCTAGTCTTCCACTGCCCTCCATAATCGAGACGTTGTCCTTTTCCCTTCTTGGTCACTGTCATTCTGTCATTTGAAAAACAATCGTTCAATTTGTGTCCCTTTTCCTTTCTTGGTCGTTGTTGTTCTGTTGTTTGAAAAATAGTCATCCAATCCACGTCCCTACATATAAAGATAGTGAAAGCTAGTTTTTCATGCACAAATTTACCCAATTTGTAAATAATCAATTTTATCCATCTTCTACTATTGTTTCTTCTATATTTATTCCTAAAACGAATATAAGCAAACAAATAGAAATGATTGATTAAGCTATTATGAGGGGAAAACATGCCTTTTCTATGGCCCATCAATCATTACACCTACAAATCTTATATGTTCTCTATTTTTTAAAGTCCTTGTTCTCCCTAGATATGTCGTTCATGGAGTTTACATTCATGAAGTGAGATGATGCCACAACCTTGTCTTCGCTATCTCCACACCCCTCTTTACTTATTTTGTATATATACACTAATAGGGATCTAACCAATGCCTTGCTGCAAAGGTTTGACAGCAAGACCTGTTTTATATTTCTCAGATAGTCTGATCATGCTTGTCACATATCTCATCTAACCCATGCCCTTCGTGTGCATATTGTCAATTCCTTCTGCCTAACTCAAACATGATGCTTGTCATGTGGTTGTGTCGCCCGACACTTTATCTCGCTTTCTTTTCATTGATCCATGCATAAATATTCTTATGGGCGCCTATACACCTCACCTTTGTGTTGATGCACCCAAGGCGCTCATCTTTCTTCCTTTCACTCTATGTGACACCCACAAGTACACTTCATCCAACTAGTATCCAAAAACACCCAACCCATGCATCCATAGTGTCATGCTCGTGCTCCATACTTATTGCATCGTATAACTTAGGCACACATGGTATATAACTCGCCAAGGATCATCATGGGTGCCCATTTAGCCATGGTGCCAACTTGAGGTCCTAACAATCCTTTACTTGTATGCATCATTGTCCCTTCATTTATTTAGGTAGGTGCCCCTTCGTGTGCTGTGAAGGCAGTCCCCTTCGTTCAGGCACCCTAGCATGCCTGCCTTGCAACACCCCATCGCACACTTGGGCACCTTGGCATCGTGTAGGTGCATCCAGGGCATGGGTTCCCATGTCGCCATGTGTCGAACTCTACCGCACCACTCGCTTCACTAAACTTTCACATTCTTGTTATGCCCATCGTCGTCATGCCCTAACGACTGCCATTGCATGTCTCAAAGAACCCATGCCTTCTTCTTCTCTGCACATTGTGCTTGACCACCACTGATGTGGCCTGATTCATGACCATCACACATCTTGCCCGACTTGCACCCATCATGTGTGTATCATCATCGCCCTCTGCCCTACTTGCCCTTGGTACCCATCACACAATTGTGTCATTTGGTGCTCCAACTCGGCCACATGTCATCGACTCGTGTACAAAACCCTACCTGTAGGTGCCTAGGAACCACGCCTCATTCTAGCATGCCCAGGTTACTCATATTTGTGCTTGAAAGCTTTCTCTATAGTCCCACACATGACCAATGACCATTTTATTATTAAAAGATTATGTAGAGTGTGAAGGTATGCACAATGAAAGCTTGAAAGCTTCCTCTACACAATGGACTCCCTCCATAGTCCCACATATTCATTTCTATTCATTTTGAAACTATATGGTAATATTAATATTTTAATGCTTTGAAAATCATGCTTTTAGATTCGATATTTTAATGTTTTGAAATAATGGCATATGTAATAATGCTTTAATTTTAATGCAAAGTGAATTTTAATTGAAAATTTACACATTGTTTAAAAAATTTAAACACTAGGTGTTAATGATTGTTTAAGTTTACATGTCATACATTAAAAAATAAATAAAAAATTAATGCCACATGTCCCTAAATGCTTAATTTTACAAGCTTTAAAATAAATGATTAATTGGTCAGAATATGATTATTTTCATGAATTTAATGAAAATTTAAAGCTATAGTTTCAATAATGTCATTACGGTATGGAAATTTGTAAAAGTAATAGTCGTCTCTTACTTAGCTCCCCAACCCACAAAAAGGAATAAAAATTAAAAACGTCTACTAGAACTATCGAGAGCTTTACTTGTGTTGAGCTTTCACTGCATGGAAAACTCCATAAAAGAAAAGCTTCACACGTTGCTTATATGCAGGTTTCACTTTCAATGTTTTTCCAATTTTATTGCAATTTTAACCAAAGTTTGGAGAAAATGCTTAATATTCCTATTTTCCCATAGATTCAAAAATAATTTTCTAATTTTCTAGTAGCCTTATTTCTAATTTTGAATCGGTTGAGTGAGCTCTGATGTGACATAATTCCCCTGGTGAAGGGTGTTTTATTTTTATTTTTATTTTATTTTTCAATGCCTAAAAACTATTTTAAAAATAAGAAAAAGGTTAATTTTGTGAGTGGCTTCTTATGAAAAAGGAATTTCAATGTGCAGAAGTCTACACATTGAGCTAGACTTCTGCATATTGAGCTTCCTTCCACACAATAATATTCCTTCTACACTACCTTCTTGCATGAAACTCGAAATGGAATTTTGCATGAGAGAACATTACTTTATTTAAATTCCATATTCATATGAACCAAATGAAACAAAACATTAAAATTAACTAAAGTAAAAGTATCTAATGAACCTTTATAACTTTATGCACGTTTATCTAAAGAATATTTTACAATACAATAGTAATTACTTTTACAATAATTATTCTAAACCATGATAGCACTAATATTAATAAATTTATTTGTGTACTTTGTTTTACATGTATGATTAATAAAAGTTGAAAAAAGTAAAAGTTATTTTTCTATTATAAAAATCATGGATTTATCCTTTTTTGCAAGACACAACTTTGAAAATATTATTGTGCGGAAGGAAGTTCATAGTGCGGAGGTCCACACAATGAGCTGAACTTCAACGCAATGAACTTCCTTCTACAAATTTTTTTACCTTCCCCACTACCTACTTAGACAAAACTCACAATGGAATTTTGTATTATAGAGCATTAATTTATTTAAATTCCATATTCATATGGACCAAAAGAAAAAAAAATATTGAACTTTTATCATATGCATGATAATATTTCTTTTGCACTACAAGCTCGACTCTCAAGTAACCAAACAAAACACATATTGGCTTTAATAAGTATTTGAATGCTTGTTCAGAAACAAGAAGATAAATACGAGGAAGTTATATTTTGCACAATATTATATGGTAGAATTATGAATTCGACATCGCTCGTTCTTATATATATATATATAGCTAATGGATGGTGCACTACTATTTTTTTTATAGAATTTGTACTAGCAAGGGGCTCCAAATTTCATGGTCCACACTACGAGACCTCTATGATGTACATCATGTATTGGGGGCATTGGAACCAGATCTCTCCTTCATGACCACTTATGAGTTGTGATCGACAGGTCCATGAGGATAGTTCTTTTACTGTGTCAACCTTGTTAAAAAATGAAACAGGTCCAAGAGGATGGTTCTTTTACTGTGTCAACCTCATTAAAAAAATGAAATAGGTCCTATGAGGATAGTTCTTTTACTATGTCAACCTCGTTAAAAAATGAAATAGGTCCATGAGGATAGTTCCTTGTCTTGTGTCAACCTCGTTAAAATATGAAACAAAGGGTACAAGGAAAGTTCCTTGTCTTGTGTCAACCTTGTTAAAAAATGAAACCAAGGATATGAGGATATTTCTTTTACTATGTCAACCTCATTAAAAAATGAAACAGGTCCATGAGGATAGTTCCTGGTCTTGTGTCAACCTCGTTAAAAAATGAAACAAAGGAATATGGGCATAGTTCCTTGTCTTGTGTCAAGCTCATTAAAAAATGAAACAAGGAATCTGAGCAGAGTTCTTTGTCTTGTGTCAAGCTCATTAAAAAATGAAACAAGCTCCCCTGGAGCAAAGTTCCAAGTCAGGTCTTTGTGTAGATCTCGTAAAATCCCAGTCGAGTCTTTCACTTGATCTCATAAAAGAACCTTCATTCCATCCACCTGATAGCCATGAGTAGTCTACTTAGGTGAATGTAATGAAGCTTGGGGGGCATGCATCTAATGGTAAAAGTTAAGTTTCCCTGTAGGTTATCTGAAGGGAACCACCCCATTCACCTTTGTCCCTATCTGGATGAAGCCAAAAAGATGTTGGATAACCGTCCTGCTTCACCACAGCGACTTCCATCTGGTTATAGGAGACTCTCTCTTTCATCATGCTAGGGGCATGAAAACCAATCTCAAGCATAGTTTTTCATTTTAAGCTTGCGTAAAAATGAAACTGAATCCAAGCATAGTTTTTCATTTCAAGCTTGTGTAAACATGAAATTGAATCCAGGCATAGTTCCCTATGGTTCAAGCTTGTGTAAAAATGAATCCATTTCCATTTTTAACCCTCATGATTGCCATTTTATCAGCCTCTTTCACCAGATGAGCCTTGGTTGTTTTCATGCCATTGCCACCATCCCTTTGGCCGATCATACGCTTTCACTTGGTTGTTTTATCCCTTTTTGAGGAACAGTTGCAATGAGTGGCTTTATTAGCCAGCCTCTTCACATAAATCAACATGTTTTGAGAAGTTCCAACATCATCGGAACTAGTTGATACCCTAGACACCACTCGTTCCTCAAAGTGGAGTCCTCTTTAAGCTCTTTTCAGACTCTCTAATTATGAAAATGTTACCAAGCGCTTGTCCTTTCCAGCTCGTTAATGGATTGGAAATGATATCTCTCTTATATTATTTTATGCATTTTTAGACTTGAGAGATTAATTTATGACAAATAATTTGTGGAGTTTTCTTTTTGTACCTTTTCAAACTCTCTAAACATGAAAAGCATTGAGTTATCTTTGTCATTAAACTTGTTAAAAACATCAAATAGCGACAAACTTGTCCATCTAGACATGATCGAGTTTCACCTTCTCTAGACTCGTTAAAACATCAAATAGCGATGGATTCACCTGAAGGGTGAAATTATACAACAATCATATGTTATCCTCCTCAAGATTGATAAAAATAAATAGGTATTTGTCAGCAATGACTAGGGAAAATGGAAAAAAGGGAAAACCACTTTATGGTAGCAGGTTGCTCTTAAACATGACACTTTCACTCCATCATCGTGACTATCTGGGTTGGGTTATTAGATTGATGGTTATCACACCATTGGTCTATCATACCATCCATCACTTTGCTTTGGGTCAATGCTACCAATTCACTTTAGTGTCGCCGACATGTTCAAGAGAAGTCATTCAGTCAAAATTCATCTTTTGCAATACCATAAACCTTTATTTTCGTGACCACTATTCCTGAACCTTGTGTCGTCAGTCAAATTCCATCTCTAAAATCACTACACTCGTTTCGTGTGGTTTATGTGGGATACATCAAGGCCCTCTTGCGAGGAGTTGCTTCTTGTCGACATCAACTCATTATCGAAGAAGTTGACTTAGAGACACCCAATCAGTACCTTGAAACTTGCATACATCAATGGCACGTTTCTCTCTTTTGGTGATGGACATACATCAATGGCCTTCAACCAAAAGACTTTGTATGGTGTTCGACATCAAATCATCCATTCATGCCATGCAGAATGTACTGCAGTACCTTGAGGATCATTATCATTATCGGTGATTTCTCTCGCATCTGTTAACAACTTACATCATTGGCTGGTAATCAAATGGTGTCTTCTCATGTTTGACTTTAGATCACATATTCACATGGTTAGACTCATACTTGAGCAAATAGTTGAATGAGATTGAAGACCACAGATCTAGTTTCATCCATCTAGGCTGTGATATCAGGAGTACTAAATCATATGTACAATGGCTTTATATTAATAGTCATTCTGAGCATGGCTCTATATCTGTAGACGATTGTTTATGTACATGTAATGAAAGTTTATAAGTTGAACATTGGTATGTGTTCCCTCAGCAATTCATGTAAAATCAAACATCATGATATATGTATTGTAATTGATGCAGGTCACCTTCCAATTCGATACCTCCTCATCACATCGTAAAGCATTTCATTTGACATTGGCATTTTTCTGACTTCATGCTTTAAGGGGCAGCTGTTATAGATCCATTTGGGCACATCAAATCCCAACATTAAGATCAGTGTTTTAGGGCTCATCAAACCCTAAATTCAGTTGTTTCATGCTGTAAACAAGTCAATCCTTTGAATGCCTCCTTCCCAGAAAGTTTCAAGACCTAAGACATCCATAAATGGTCTCTAAAGGGACCAACGTAGGTAGATACACTGCCAGGGTGCTTTGCAGTGCAAGTAGATACACTATCAGGGTGCTCTGCAGAGCACCTATGCCCTCTTTAGGCTGCGCTGGGTGAATTTGAGAAAAATTCCATTGGGGTTTGGGGAATATTCTTATCTCTTGGAGTCATCTAGGAGCTTCCCTTAGTTATCTACTCCTATGAGCTCAAAAATGGATGAGGAATGAGTTAAGGTGCATCCTATCCTCTCATCCTTTCCTCCATGGAACTAATTATAAGTATGGAAGGCCATTCAATGCCACCATTAATAACAAAACCTCCTTCATCCTCCTATAAATTAACCACTCATCTAAGTGATCAGGGGTTGGCTGGATTATGCTGAATTGTAAGGAGATAACGCTGCTATGAGACTCGACTTTGGAGCAAATGATGTGATGCCACAAGCTTGTCTTACTTTTGATGTGATGTGGATGGGATCCAAGCTGGAGGAATGACTTTGAATCAAACACTAATGGTTGTAATTCCTTCTTCTATCTAATAAAGTGTTTGAACCTTTTTCCATATGATGTGTTCTTTCATAATGCTTATATGCATGAATTGCTTTCGATTCCTTTCATTTATATTCAATGGATTGTATGCTTTGATTGGTTTTCGTCTTCTGTTGTATTGCCAAGGTACTTTTCAAGCAGATTAAGTATGGGAAGGAGTGACGGAATCAATAGAAGGGAGATGAGAGGAAAGTGGAACTATAGGTACGTTGGATAATTTAGCATCTATGGATAAATAGTAATTCACTAGACAAGTAGCTGTGCCTAGAACAATAGTTTAAAGTGTTTTAGACTCTCCCTATAAGAAATAGATAAGAAGAGAGGATAAAAGGCCTACCTGTAGTTCCGCTTTCCTCTCGTCTCCCTTGTATCGATTATGTCGCTCCTTCCTGTACTTAATCCGCTTGAAAAGTACCCTGTCAACCCAATAGAAGATGAAAACCAATCAAAGCATACGATCCATCGAATATAAATGAAAGGAATCAGAAGCAATTCATACATATAGGAATTATGAAAGAACATTGTTGTGGAGAATTTATCATCTATGGATAAATACTAATTCACTAGACAAGTATTTGTGCCTAGAAAAACAATTTAAAGTGTTTTAGACTGTCCTTCTAAGCAATAGATAAGAAGAGAGGATAGAAGGCCTACCTATAGTTCTGCTTTCCTCTCGTCTCCCTTGTATTGATTCCATCTCTCCTTCCCATACTTAATCCGCTTGAAAAGTACCTTGTCAACACAACAGAAGACAAAAAAAGATCAAAACATACGATCCATTGAATATAAATAAAAGGAATCAGAAGAAATTCATACATATAAGCATTATGAAGGAACACAACATATGGAAAAAGGGTCAAACACTTTATTAGATAGAAGAATAAATTACAACCATCAGTGTCTGATTCAAAGTCATTCCTTTAGCTTGGATCCCATCCACATCACATCAAAAGCAAGACAAGCTTGTGGCATCACATCATTTGCTCCAAATTAAGTCTCATAGCAGCATTATCTCCTTACAATTCAATATAATCCAGCCCCCAATACATGATGTACAACATCATTAAATTGATCGTTAGTTTATGTAGGTATGGAACAGGTTGCCACATAATTAACCTATGGCAGGGATGATACCATTGGTAAAAAAGGACCAATTAGGGAAGATGGTTGACAGGAAGCCATATTTGGACTAGGAAATGAAAGCTGGTCAATGGTGACAATTATGCCTTCATGCGGGAAACAAATCACTCAAAAGAGTGTGGAAACAATAGCTCCAATGTCATAAACATAGTGGCGCCATAGAAGTAAATTATATTCTAAATGGCCTGGGACTACCATCACATTCAGATAAATGATTTTTCCTCCCAAAGTAATAGGTAACTGAGGGAGGATACCTAATGGTTGACTAGTTCCTCTGTTAAAACCCTACAGATTTTGTGTAATAGGCACAAGTGGTGGCGAACAAAGCGCTTGCCAATCAGTTGAGGAAAGGATACTCACAGATGCACCTTCATCTATAATAGTGCCTGATACAATCATATTACAAACTTGTACTATGATATGGAAAGGCACATAAGAAGGAAGAAGGAATCCAACCAGTTGGTTCCAATCAAAGGAAGTGACCAGACTACTTGGAGGGGGTATCGCAGAAATGGGAGAATTAACTCCTTGAGTTACGAGAGCGGGAGGATTTTTCTCCTGTCTTGATGGAACAGGAGGATTCCCCCAAGCTCATTGGAATCTAAAGAAACAAAAAGAACTTGAGTGGTATCATATTCACTCTCTTCGGGAAAGGTACGATTAGCTGAAGGTGAAATCGAGTCAACTGTCACCTCGACCTGTTGATTTGGGTTGGGTATAGAATCATAGGATTCACTTTCGGAGAGAGTGGGTTTGATTGATGGTTGATTTTGGTCAGTTAGTTCATCAACTAGTGAAGGATTTAGGGAGAGTTTCCTGTAACCAGATGGAAGTCGCTATGGTGAAGTAGGATGGTTATCCAACACTTTTTTGGCTTCATCCAGATAAGGACAAAGATGAATGGGGTGATGCCCTTCACATAACCTACATGGAAACTTAACTTTACCCTTCTTTCCAAGAACTTTACTACCACTAGTTGATGGTGCATCACCAACATGATCTGCAGAAGTTGATGACATTGGATGATGTGAACAAGAAGACCATTCTTCTAAAATCTAAGGAATATCAGGGAAATTTCAAAGAACATGGTCTCTCGCACTAAGTTTTCATGGATATGGAACTTTGTGAGGCTTGATGGATGGTTTCTCATCAGATGTTGCATTCAAAGCAATGGTTGCTTGATTTCCCCTCTGCTGAATTTGCTTCTTCTTCTTCTTATTCCCTTTCTTCTTCTTCTTAGCCACTTGGTTACTAGTACCAATACTTTCACCAGGTGAAGAGAAAGAAGGAGAGGAAGAAACAACCAAGGAAGAAGGTAAAGGTTCAACTTTAAGATCAACTAGAGGTTGATTTTGTCCAGTTGGAGGAGTACTTGATTGCAGAGAAATCATGACATTTTGAACCAAGGAGGTTATAAACAACCATACTGGAAAGCCAATGGTAAATCCCGGAAGGGACAATGTAGCCATATATGGAGCACCAATATTTCCAAATGGAGGAAAAGGACTAGGTTCCTAACAAAAGGAATTCCTTGATTGGTGGACTCCGAATTTGCGGCCATATTTTTCAACCTAAGATCAACTAAGGAGTGAGCATGGAGGATATTATCCGCGGTCAATTAATTTATTTCAATCAAAGTAACATAACAAAAACAAAAGAGGGATGATCTAGGCAAAAGGATTACCAAGTAATTGTGAACTGCAGAATACCTCCCGGCGAACCGAGAAGTACGGGAAGGCAATCTCCCTGAATGTTGTGTTTGGTGTATCATAGTGTACAAGGTGAACGACTCGGTTACCTAAGGATGGATAGCAACCTAGTGTTGTGCTCCCATATATACCAAAATGTATGTGGAGGCCCAATTTGTATAAGCATTGTCTAATGCAAAGCCGCACAGTGAGAGCATTCCCATATACTTTACGTACTGTAACATTGTCGTATATACCTGAAGCTACATGGATGAGCTACGATATACTCACGTACGTGGAATGAGGTATCACACTCAAGATGTATTGTAGACAAGTTAACAACTGCTTTGTTTTACGATGCTAGAACATGTCTCTAGCCTAGACCTATAAATGATTTTCATTAGGTGACAATGCTCCATTAGGTAAACTCAGATAAATTTTAAGTTGATTTTCTTTAGAATTTGCCTTTCAAGATTCACCACTTGATGTATGTTTGCAATTCCTAAAATGCAACTAATATGGTAAGCATTCTTTCCATTCAATTTAACAATGAAAATCCTTAGCTAATAGGGGTAGAGCAATCATATTTTTGACAAAGAGCAAATCTAATGCAATTTCCCTAGCTATTCCTTTCAAGCATTCACAAACTACAATATGAACAATGCAAGTTTTTCTTTTTGAATCCCTTAATGCAATGATGAACAAAAAAGGAAATATGCATAGAAAATCAATCAATCTTTAATAAGAACGAAGAGTTTGACGATAATTCTGTTTCGAAGGAAAAGAAGACTTTATGATACTTTCTTTCGAACAAAGGTTAATCAACTATATTCTAACTTTGGCTATGGAATGATAATGACAAAGAAAAAATTAAAGAAACATTAATCAATCAAATCAAAGTAGGGCTGGCAAAGGAGATAAAAACTTGTTCTCTAGGACATGACATTCATTGATCAGTCAACAAGCAAACAAACAGAGAAAAGTTGGCAAAAACACTTTCCAACAGTGGGAATTTGACCTAAGATCGATCAGTGCAGGTCAAAGAGGGCCTAACAGCACTGCATAGCATTGTCTCTCACTCAAGGGTGCTCTATAGAGCACTACCTCCTGACCAAGCCTGCGCTGATTCCTAAGAGGTCACTCAAGAGTCATCTAACCTCAATTTTTGACCAAAATTCAATGTAAACAGTTGAATTACAATCTATGAACACAAATAGAGTCTACAAGGATGTCTTAGGAGATGGATAAGTTACTAGGAAAGAGGATTCTTCCCCATGGTCACCAACTCGTTTTGGAGAATTTAGCATCTACAAATAAATACTAATTCACTAGACAAGTAGTTGTGCCTAGAACAACAATTTAAAGTGTTTTAGACTTTCTCTATAACCAATAGATAAGAAGAGAGGATAGAAGGCCTACCTGTAGTTCCGCTTTCATCTCATATCCCTTGTATTGATTTCGTTGCTCCTTCCCATACTTAATTCGCTTGAAAAGTACCCTGTCAACACAACAGAAGACGAAAACCGATCAAAGCATACAATCCATTAAATATAAAGGAAAGGAATCAAAAGCAATTCATACATATAAGCATTACAAAAGAACACATCATATGGAAAAAGGTTCAAACACTTTATTAGATAGAAGAAGGAATTACAACCATTAGTATCCGATTCAAAGTCATTCCTCTAGCTTGGATCCCATCCACCTCACATCAAAAGCACATCAAAAGCAAGACAACCTTGTGGCATCACATCATTTGCTCCAAAGTGAAGTTTCATAGCAGCATTATCTCCTTATAATCCAGCATAATCCAACCAACCCCTGATCACTTAGATGAGTGGTCAATTTATAGGAGGATGAAGGAGGTTTTGTCATTAATGGTGGCATTGAATGGCCTTCCATACTTAGAATTAGTTCCATGGAGGAAGGGATGAGAGGATAGGATGCACCTTAACTCATTCCTCATACATTTTTGAGCTCATAGGAGTAGATAACTGAGGGAAGCTTCTAGATGACTCCAAGAGATAAGAATATTCCCCAAACCCCAATCAATTATTTCTCAAATTCACCCAACATTGTCTAAAGAGGGCTTAGGTGCTCTACAAAGCACCCTGACAGTGTATCTACCTGTGCTACAGAGCACCCTGGCAGTGTATCTACCTGCACTGGTCCCTTTAGAGACCATTTCTAGATGTCTTCGGTCATGAAACTTTTTTGGAAGGAGGCATTCAAAGGGTTGACTTGTTTAGGGCATGAAACAACTGAATTTAGGGTTTGATGAGCCCTAAAACACTGATTTGAATGTTGGGATTTGATGTGCCCAAATGGATCTGTAACACGGAGGTCCACATAGTGAGCTAAACTTCAACACAATGAACTTCCTTCTGCAGAAAATTTTACCTTCTCCACTACCTACTTAGACGAAACTTAAGATGGAATTTGTTACTAGAGAGCATTAATTTATTTAAATTCCATATTCATATGGACCAAAAGAAAATAAAAAATATTGAACTTCTATCATATGCACGATAATCTTTCTTTCGACTACATGCTCAACTCTCAAGTAACCAAACAAAACACATATTGGCTTTGTTAAGCATTTGAATGATTATTCAGAAACATGAAGATAAATACGAGGAAGTGATATTTTGCACAAATTTTATGGTAGAATTATGAATTTGACATCGCTCGTTCTTAGATATATATCTCTAGCTAATGGATGGTGTAGTACTATTTTTTTACAAAGTTTGTACTAGCAAGGAACTCCAAATTTCATAGTCCACACTACGAGACCTCTATGATGTTTGACATGAACCCATGCGAACATTTAGTCATTCAACAAACATGTAACTATGTCAAAAATTATTTTTTCATTATTCGATATATAAAATCTATAATCGAAATAAAATTAACTATTATAAATATCAAATGTCATTTTCATTTACCTTGGCAAATCATCGAATACTTCACGGTAGAAGGAAGCAGGTGACTAGGAGTTATGAGTGTGAGTGTGGAAGTTTGTCCTTGTGTGGAATTTCATTGTGTAGAGGTCCTTGTGTGGAGAACATTTGCACAATGAACATTCGCACAAGCACTAACTTCCACACTTGCATTCATGGCAGCGTTACGCAGCTATGCTCATCTAGTTTTGATATGTGACAAATTAAATTATTATTATTTCAAAATTCAAAGAAAAGCTATTTATGACACATAGAATTGAACACATGTGATTTTTAAATGGTGGAAAATTGGGAAAATGTCTACTTTGTTTTCACATTCCATGGACATGCAAAAATTGTGGCTGGAAAACAACAATATGGAGATGTCATTACTCTTGCAAAGCCAACATGTTCTTTGTGTTTCAAGATCCTTCTTATCCTTATAGATGATGTTCATGGCGTTTTAGTTCAAGAAGTGAGATGATGTTGCAACCTCATCTTTTCTATCTCTACTCCCCTCTTTACTTCTTTCGCCTATCTGCACTCACAGGGATCTGGCCACTTCCTCGCTTCACTTCACACTATTCTACCATGCACGGGTTTCAACTACGAGACCTCTGATTTTCTCTTCCAATTCCATGTTACTTCAATTCATTCTTATCACCTACGTTTCCTTCTCCAACAACTTGGATGACATGCCCCATGTAGACACGACACACAACAACGCCCTCAGCTACTTCTTTGTCTTTTTTGTCAGGATTTGCCTCAAACACTCACTTTATGCACAACATATTAGATATGTTAATTTACATTGAAATGATAATAAAAACCATAAATTTATAAGATATATTTATAAAATAATTTAATTAATCTTGAAATTATTACCCACGATTTCACTTACTCCTCTATCTCATTCTTTTGGCACTACACTTCAGCAAGAGATTGTGGTTTAAAGAGTAGGCATTTCTGTTACAGGTGGTTATTTCTCTTGCGTTGGTGGAATTTAACGTATAATTGTCTTCCAAGATGTGGCATAGGATGGTGGAGACCACTTCACCGATGGACTATGACATGTTTAACATGGTGTTCATATTGGTGCCTTCAAAAGAAACAAAATTCTCGAGCTGATCAGGAATTGATTCAATAAGCCTTTTTCTCCTAGTGTGATAATTGTTATTATTGTCAACCAACATGTTCACATTGAGATCTGCCTTCACTGTATGAAACGTCATGCCTAAAGTCATCCCCTGGATCAAATTGGGAACTACACAGTAGAAAAAAAACACGTTATTATTAAATCTAAGCGATGATATATAAATTCATGTAAATTAATGCAAATCAATTGTTAAATGTCATGCTGGGAAACATATCGGAGTTAACTAGGAAAATTGGGTTAACAAAAGTTGTGAATATGATCAGAACCATATAAATTTGTAGCCTTGCATTTCACTCTCACAGTGCAAAGAGAAGGGTGTAGCCTTCTATCTAACTTATACACTACTTATTTATGTTTTTCTACCATATAAATATGAATGCACAAATTTAAATTGCACAAGTGTTTGTAGGTGGCATATCCAAGTTATTTAATACAATGTTTGTTTTTCTTTTGTATTTATGTTCATGTTTGATGAACATGTTTGAGAATAGAGGCGAGCGCTTAGATTGAAGGAGCGTGGAGACAATGAGCTAAGTAGTTCATTATGTACAGCTTTGAACATAAATATTAATCATTATACCATTATCATTACGACACTACTTCAATGCTCACTTTATTTTACCATAGCACATGACATAATTTATACATTGAGCTTCAATTTTCCAATAAAATATTGAAAATATAGTTTGACATTTATTGGAAACCAACTGGCCAAATGAAGAGAATGAACAACCATTCATAATTTTAGCTCAAGTTCCTTTGTTTGATGGAAATACTCTCTATTCACATTGAATAATTTTGGCCATCTATTACTAATTAGCACAAGCTACAAGTAATTTTAGGAGTCATAGTTGTTTAATGCAGAAGTAATTTTAGGAGTCATAGGTGTGAACTACAGTGATAATTATATGAATACAATGTAAACGCCATAGATGATTGGTTGAGTTTGAAGTCTCCTACAATTTTCGTTTTGTAAAAATATTGATCGCAAAACAAACACATTTAAAGAAACTAATAGTTAAAGGATAGTTAACATTGGAAAAAATAAATGGCTACATCAAAATAAACATCATGATATGCCTTTCAAATTATACTAATGGTTATCTTCATATTGTATTAATGGTTATTATTAGCCTAAGACAACGATTAAAAAATATCACTAAAAAGGAAGAGTGATGTATGTGTATATGGTGCTAAAATATGTAAATAATATTCTAAAGGTTGTATTACATCTAAAATCTTAATGATTAGGTTAAGCGTGGAGTCTCATAAATCAACAAGCACTCACCATAGTATATTTGTTATGAAACCAGCTCAAGAAAAGATAGAAAAGATAGATCAATGCCTTAGAATTCAGCCTCTTCGAGGGGGAAACCTCCTTTACATTACATAAATGAACAATTCTTCGATGATTCAAATGACGAAACCTCCTTTCTATATATAGGAGTCTAAGGAGTCACAATATAAACTAGCCGACCTAACAATAATAATATAAAGCCACAAAAAATACAATAGAGGGATTCTATGGGGCACAGTAATAACAATATGGGGGCAATAGGGGCACAACAATATTAATAAGGGGTATAACTACAATAGTAATGGGGTAATCACTAGTAATATAGGGACCCAACATGCCCCTCTCCTTCAAAAAAGTGTTTTCCTCTACACTTGAGTAGTTATGGATGCTTCTGTATAAAAAAATTATCCTCCCATGTGGAATCTTCAGCAGATAAGTTCTTTCA
The DNA here is from genome assembly GCA_000404065.3 of Pinus taeda. Classification (NCBI taxonomy): domain Eukaryota; kingdom Viridiplantae; phylum Streptophyta; class Pinopsida; order Pinales; family Pinaceae; genus Pinus; species Pinus taeda. The sequence goes on from APFE030591354.1 coordinate 45,017, forward strand.
CTTGATAAGTTACTCTAAAATTGATCGATTCCGTAGCTGTCGAGTTCTTGTTTCTGTGACTGCTTCTGGTTCCAATATAATTTTTCCTTCCTTGTCAAGTTTTGGCAATATTGTTTGAACTGAGAGCTTATCGCGTATAACCTTCTTTAAACATGAAACATGGAAAACTGGGTGCAATCGAGAAGCTGGAGGAAGCTCTAATTTGTATGCCATAGTACCAATCTTTTGCAACACCTTGTACAGACCATAATACTTTGGTGATAATTTTTTATCCTTCTTAGCTTGCTTGAGGGAAATTTGCTTATATAGTTGTAGCCTTAAGAATACCCAATCACCCATATCAAAACTTCTTTCACTGCGATGTTGATCTGCCTATTGTTTCATTCTATTCTATGCCAACAGGAGGTATTCCTTTAAGAGTTGGAGGACTTGTTCTTGATGTTCGATGTGATGTTCCACTGCTTGAACCTTAGAATTTTCTCTTAAATATGATGTGATGGATGGTGGCTGATACCCATAAAGTGCCATAAATGGGGTCATTTTTGTTGCTGTATGGAAGGAAGTGTTATACCACCTTTCAACCAGAGGCAACCATTTGACCCATTATGTATGTTTATCAGATACAAAGCAACGAAGATATCCTTCCAAACATTTGTTTACTATCTTAGTTTTCCCATTAGATT
>APFE030591357.1:0-46127 GCA_000404065.3 Pinus taeda
TCTCTCCGAGTGCTGTTCTCGGTGTACTGTAGCTGCAAGACGGTCGCTGGTTTATCTATGGCGAGGTTTTCAGGGAGCCTATGGGGCTTCTGATATACCCAGAGGGTACGTGGAAGACAGTCCGTGCGTTGTTCTGTCTAATGTGCTACTACTCGAAGGGGTACCCACAGGGGTTACAAGGGAGTCCAACAGACGTGACCACCTCTTGTATTTCCTGCATGCATGCCTCCCCAAATCCGCAGATTTATGCGCTCAACGACAGATCCCGTGGTTTAAAGATGCCGGAACACGTCTCGAACCAATTTTTTTTTTTCCTACTAAATGGAGATCCCACCGGCCCTGGAAAGTGCTCTGATACCACTTGTTATGCTCTTAACTTGCAATTGATACCCAAATACAGAATATGCGAAGAAAAGAGACCGAGAACACAGAATATGTGAAGAAAAGATACCCAGAACACTGAATGGCAATGATTTTATTATTGAGAGAGTAATGTTGACTTGCCTCTTCTAGGGGGAAACCTCCAATAGATCAGAGCTCGATTACAAAAATAAGACACGATGCTTCTCGCAGGGAGTTTCTATCCTTTATATATGACTCCTACGTGTAATACCATGGGCCAATACCGCGTATTACTAATACCATCTATCTAATACTACGACCCATTGCAACTAACTGTGGTTCCGTTATTAATTGCGGATTAACCACTTACAATTATTAATATGGGCTTTATTGACTCTTGACTATGACGTGGTCCCATTACATAGATAAGGGGGTTAGGGTGGGACCCTAACACTTTGCCACCTCGGAAGGTCGTACACTTGGCTTCAGCAAGATACTCAAAGCATGATCCAAACCAGTCACACCTTGACCCAATACAACTCCCAAAACATTATTGTTCACCTTGTTGCATTGTTGTCACTGCATCACTGGTTAGGACATCAATCTTCATCCCTTCATCTCCACATAGTCAACAAAACAACCCTCTAAAGACTACAATTGTCCAAGGAATAAGTCCTCCACACCTATGCTGCTCTTTTGGCCTTGTTTAACCCCAAACGAAGCACAAGAAGTAGCCTTGTTGCTAGCTATGGCCTGCAGCCTAGTAGATCAACTACTGTAGCCTTCAGCCCCCTCCAAAACTCCACCAAACAACCTCCAAGCAACTCTGTTTTTCCCTCCAAATATGCGGCATTATCTGCCCAACAATCCACACCCAAGACAACCCTTATCACACCTCAAAACAACCCTAAGACCTCCACATTGTCACCTAAAACACTTCGGTATTAACATAGAAAATACCCACGTTGTCCTTGGCCCCTCCACGATGTCCCTTGGCTCCTTTTGCTGCGGCTTCCTCCACGAAATTTCAGAGCTCCTCTTGGTGATGTATTGTCACACTTTGATACTTCAAATAGCCTCAAATCATCCTTAATTTATAGACTTTAAGGCTTAATGAATTTGCTTGAAGTGACACATCTATTGGCTCTCTTTTACACCAAGCCTACATGACTTGGTAACCAATAATTACCTTGTCAACTCCAAAATTTCATTTCTCTCTAACGACAACTAAGATTCGGACGATTCTCGGTGTGTTGGAATCGTATCGTCGAGCACTATCATCCTCATCCATCACATGTCATACAACCATCACGGTTTTGGCCCAAATCATGATGGGTGAAAAACACCACACTTGGGTTCCAAGCCCACAAGCTTCCCTTGTGGTGCTTTTCTCTCCAAACCCTAAACCCTAGGGCTTGGAGTACCTCCCAAGCTACAAAAATCAACACTCCCTTTTAGTGAGGGAGGTACTTCCAAGACTACAAAGTATTTCATCATCATGATCACTACTCGCAACACTTGCCCAACTCTTGTCGCTCACAATCACAACAATCTCTGTATGGTGAACTACGCCCTTCTCGAAAGTGTTGATGTCACTGCTAGAAGCAACCTTCTTCTTCTCCTTATCCTATAATGTCTTACACTCTTTCATGATTCCTTCTTGGCAGTTGCAGGAGCATGCTTTCTCACCACTGGCCACACGCTCTTCTTGGGTTGCTGAGACTACCTCTGAATTTGCAAGCTCCCTCTCGAACTAGACTCCCTCTGAGTCTCTAGAACCTGGACCTTCTCGGGAAAGTGTACCTTCTTCTTGGGAACCTGTACCTTCTCTTCTGAAGCCTGCATCTGCATCTGCACCTGCTCTTGCTTCTTTGGAACCTGTACTTGCTCCACCTGCATCTTTCCATGATCCACAGGCTTGGCCGTCAACCTGTAGAGACCATGCTCTCTAACTCCGGGTACAATCCCATCAAACTTAGAGCCTCTAAGCCTGAGTCTTGCATTCCCATCTTGGAACAAGACCTCAAACCCTTTCCTCTCGATCATCGAGATAGAAATCATGCTATATCTGAGTCCTGGTACAAATAGTACACCCTAGACCTGCATCATACATCATGACTCCATCCTAAATGGCACAACACCCAATCCTTGAATCTCCAACTGACTCTTGTTGCCCAACACCATGTGAAACTTTGAGTCCTATCCAAGTAGAGTCTCAAAATCCTCTCGTGACCCTGTCATATGCTTTGTCACACCACTTTCCACGTACCATCCATCCTCTGTGATAGTACTTTGCGAGAAATGAGAGATCATAGAAAAGTTCTCCTCTATGATAATTTAATTGTTGAATTATCACAATCGTTAAACTTAATTAGAATTTTGGAAATATTTAGAAAAAATAAAATATGGAATATCTATTTGACTTCAATTCAAAATTTATAATATTTTCGAAATCTACCATTAAAATAAAAATGACTATCTTTCAACTATTTCTTAAAATCTAAAAATCTATAATGACCATCTTTCAACTATTTCTTAAAATCTATAGTATTAAAACTTCTCTATAAAACCCTTATAATTCCCTTGTAATTATAAGATTTTTCACGGATGAAATGAAAAGCCCAAAGATATGAAGGGCAATTAATGGGTGTAAGAATCCCCAACTATGTTACATAGACACAACTACAACGCTTACAAATCAGTGAAAGACTTTTGTGGTTGCTGCGCCGTTGTAGGAGTAGAGGGCTTATATTAAAAAAAATTACACCAAACAAACATCTTCTCAGCATGAGATCACAGTAAAAGTACTTCACAACAATTTGATGTAAAATAATCTCAAGAAATTCGGTGATGAGAACTTGAAGTATGTTATTGAATGGTGATATTAGTGGTCCTAAATCCTCTTTTCCATGACAATTTTTTTACACAAATTATTAATGGCCAATTTTCAATTTCAATTTGTTTTTAGTAAATTGAAGTGGTGTTTTTTTATTCCTTCAAAATTCAATACGCAAATACATCATGAACATCCATACCCAGATGGTCTCAACCTGCCCAACAAGAAACTAGGTCTATTGACTATCTAGTTGAGTTATAACCAGTGCAAAATTTTAATTGTCTGAGTGAGTCTTTCAAAGCTACATAAACAAAACTATCATGATAACCTCCATTGCTTATCATCCTACTCCAGAGAATAAAAAAGGCTATATTATGCATCTAGGGGAGTCTCTTCATCAAAAGAATCTACTGGGGTAGGGTCCCTGGCATTGGTTTCTAGTTGTTTTGATAGTAGCAAGCATGGAATGTGTCTTTCTATGCAGGCCAATTGGGCATTTTGCTGTTTAATTTGGTACCAGATCAACTATAATTCCCTGTGGATTGCCTGCAATTCCTCTATGATTCCTGGGATGTCTAAAGAGACACAACAGTTTAATATGAATCAACAGTTTAATTTGAGCCAATGGAGGAAATAAGGGATAGAAGTAGATTAGTCATTAAAAGGAAAATATTGAGTTGCTAGTCTAAATGCACTCAGAGAACTAAGTGAGAAAATGTTAGGAAAGTGTTGGCTTGAGGGGTCCCTAACCCAGGTTCAATGTTAATTAGCCAAAAAAATCCCCACACTACTGGCCCTTTCGGCATTAGCTCGTGGAGCACGGACTCAAGTCTCACCCGAAGTAGTATGGGGGATGCTAGAACCTAGTTTTTGCACCCTGAGATGGTTGTGATGTCGTTTGATTCCCTCTATCCATGCCTTCGTGTAGGTCACTTTGCTCTAGGGCTTGCAAGACCAGCCCTTTATTCTGTCCTTCAATACCTCTACAAAAGGGTATGATCGACCTTTGCACATCCCTAGCCTGCTGCTCGAGTATTTTCGCATTGCTATGGCAGCGTGTCGTGCAGATTTTCCAATTACTCTAATTGACTTGCTTATCTTATCAAATAATTATAGTTAACACTACGTAAACAGATAATTGTGTTAGTGCCAGTATCTGCATACTTCCATCAGGGATCAAATCTGCTCTTTGAATTTTAATTTTAGGTGTCCCATACATAATTTTTTATCATTCCACTAGGTCATGCCAAAATGGTCCACTAATGGTTGTCTTCTTCTCATAAAATCAAATTTTCCCTCATAAGGTATATTTGCTAACCCATCTCCATGTTGCATTCAAGTATGGTTTCAGTTATGATATTTTTAGAGTCAAGGCAGTTGTATTTTCATTAGGTCATAGGGTCCACTTCCAAGGTCAAAAGCATAGTTTCACATGTAAATAAAGGGTAGCAAAAATACGAGGAATACCAATAAACAAATAGTGAAGTTATGGTTACTATATAAAGTTTTCATTTTCATTGATGTAATTTTCATGTCAAAAAACATGTTTTTGAGATGAAAACAAAGTATTTTAGTTTGCTTATATTTTTTTGATGTAATTTAAGTCATTATATGTAATAATTGTTCCCAAGCTGCCCAAGCATGTCTCCTTGCTACAAGAAATGAGCCATTGAAGAAATCAGCTCAATCAAAGCTTCATCGCCCTGAAAAGAGAAAGAGAAAGAGAAACATTAGACAGCGATTTGAAAACAAAATAAAAAGTTCCAAACAAACATTATAAAGTGGGTTTTTTCTTGAGAAAAAACAAAATCATCCTCTATATAAAGTTTCAAAGGCATTTTTCAAAGTTCATTAGTTCCTTTGCATCCTAAGTTCTCCTTGGCAAAGAGTAGATTGAGAGAAGGAGGAAAAACTCAGAAAGGCACATTTTCCAAGGGCGCTGCACGCTAGGAAAAGATGTTGCACGCCAGTAGGGTCAAGGGCGCGTTTGCCAATTCGAGCCTGAGTTAAATTTAATGGTGTTGCGCGCCTGTAGGGTGAAGGGCGTGCTTGCTGAGGGAACTACGCGCTGGCACTTGCTGCTGCATGTTTGGCCAAAAGAGCCTGACAAACCTTAGGGGTGCCAAAACATCATTTCCTTCATCTGCTCAAAGCCACAGAGGCTTCAACTACTTGCATTCAACAAGTAAGTGGCCCAAAATATCTTTTTCTCCATCAATTAAGCAAATTGGCACTCTAAATTTGAAACCCTAGAAAAGCTCCCTTACATGCTTCCAAAATCACTTCTTTGATCAAAGTTATAATACTTCTTATACTTTGTCACCTTCCAATCACCCTCACTGTATTTCACTCCACCTCTTCACTGTTTCACTCATCTTTTCATATATATTAGTTCCTCAAGTTTTCACCTATAAAGCATGGAAGAATACAATAGTTCAGAAGAAGGTGAAAGACAGCACAGGAGGCCAACCAAGAAAGGAGGGAGAGTTATTAGATTTGAACCCACTAATACAATAGAACTTATGGCATCACCACTTGCAGTATCATGTTTCAGGCACATGGGTTGTTTAGAGTTTTGCCAAAGGGTTAAGTCAGTGAATTTTTATCAGCAGTTCATCCTCAATTTGCAAAACAACTAGGTCACTTTAGCCGGGTTCACATTCACTACATATTCAGCCATCATATCACAGGGCACTGGAATTCCAAATGCAGGAGAGAAATGGTTCAAGCAGAGATCCGCATCACAGTTTTTATGAGCCATGTCTTAAAACAAGGTTCATAAATGATAAAAATAGAATTTTCCCTTTCTCTTATCTTTTGGACAAGTATGTGCCATTGATGAAGATCATCATGAGGTATTTCACATGTGAGGGTAGGTTTTTCCAACTATACTCATACCACATCAGGCTTCTCATGCACTTTACCCAGGTAAGAATGCTCAATTTTCCATATTACCTTTTCATGAGTATTGACAAGATGACATATATTGCTCAGAAAAGGGACCCAGCTCATCAGACACATAGTATTTTCCATCATTCTCTTATCAAAATGATAGTCCTCCATCACTTAGATCAACTAGGCATTACTTGGGAGGCCTTCATAGCTAATGAGATATTCAATGAACCACCTAATCAGTCAGCTCCCTGCATTCCTCCATCATCCTTTGCTCATCCATCTACTTCTTCTCATCCACCACAACCTTCTTATCACTCATCCTCAACAGGTAATTCTTCACCAGACACCTCCACACCATCTAAATCACCATTTCATGTAGCCATTCATTCAACCACTAGAGATGATGACAGTGATGAGGGACATGATGAACATAATGACAGTGAGGGACATGATGTACAAATTGAGCATGGTCATACTAGTATACCACAGAGGAGAAGTTTGCAGTCATTTGTTTTCACCTATCATAGGGGAAAGAGGCAAGTGTTTACCCCACAAAAAGTGGGAGGGGCCTTGCCTTCATCATCAACATTACAAGTTAAAAGGAAGGAGAAAATGGTAGAGGAAGCAGAGGTCAAACAACAACATGAAGAGCATGACATTGAAAAGGAATTTCTCCTTGTGGAAACTAGTGATGAGGAGGGAAACAAATCTTCTTGAGCTACCTTGAGAGAAAAGGATGCCAAAATCAGGGAGCTTGAGGTTAATTTACAAAGTTCCCAATATGTTATCTCCTTTATGAGCAAGAGAACAAGTAGCTAGAGGATAAGCAGGAGTTGATGAAAATCAAGTACATCAAGGCAAAGAGGGAGGCTGAGAAGGCAAAATTTCAGATTGATGAGGCTTATGGAGATTAGGAGATACAGATGATGAACAAGGACAAAGAAAAATGCCAAGAACAAGAGGATTAAAAAAGGCCTTAGAGCTTGAAAGATAAAAAGAGGCAGAATTGGAGGAGCACCTCACTCTAAATGAGCAATTGGTCAAAGACATAGCTGAAAACAGAGAGTCTTGGCTTGAGAAAGTCAACACACATTTGGAGACCCTCTTGAACAAAGCAAATAGAGATGTGGAGCTGCAAATGAATATGGCCAAGTATTATGCAAGGAGAAACCAAGTGGCAAGGAGCAAGCTCAAAAGAGCTCATGAGAAAATTGACAAATTGACCAAGCAAGAGGAGAGGAGGAGACTTGACATGCTTGCTGAGGCATCCATACATGCCTCTAATATTTGATTAGTCATAAAAACACATTTTTGGGCATGATGGATCATTTTTGAGTTTGGAAGAAGTTGCTGTGTTTTTCAATCCATTGTTTGCACAGTCATGGATGCTCTTTTTTGAGGCATATAATCAGAAAAAGGTCAGCATTTGTGGGTTTATAGTGATGAGTACATACACCCTGTACTTTTGCTAAGGATTTGGAGGAAAACTAGTTGGTCAAAAGGTCAAAAAACACCCAAAAAATGACCTTTCTGCCCTCTTTTTGGCTTGGGCATTGCGCACTGAGAAGTGTTGGGAGATTTGGTTTTTGACTAGAAAAATGACATCCAAATTCATAAATTAAAGTTGTCCTAGAAAGTATACAGGTAGAGCTTTCCAATAAGCTATTGTGGGCCTGATTTGGACATCAGGAAGGCCTCCAAAAGTGCAGCTGAAATTGAAGGGCGTGCTTGGCATTGGTGCTGCATGCCTAGCACTGGTGCTGCGCATTTGACAAATTGTCCAGTTTTTCACTGTTTTGTCCCAGTTTTCATTTTCACCTTGGCAAATCATGATTTTATCCTTGTAATTGATTAATTGAATGTAATTATGATGCTTCTAGATCTTGCTAGGGTAAATTCATCAGGTAAAACAAGTTCATGAGGTGTAATGTATCAGTCTGTTTGGGTTAGGGATAAGTCACTTTGACCACCCTATTTTCTTGTTAGCAGTTCAGATCTTGTTAGAAACAGCTCCTTTTCTCATGGATTCGACCCCTTGAGCTTAGGATGAGTTGTTTGGGGTTTATATCTTCTTTTTCTTTCTCATTGTAAAGGGTTGGACTCAGTTGGATGCTTAGGCTTTGAGTAGACATCATTTTGTATCAGTTTTCAGCAGGAGATTAAGGAAAAGTTGTAGCTATTTCTTTAGGATCCATGTAGTATGATGTTCAATTTAGTTTTCTATATTGTGATAATATGTTAAAATGTTTTTTGTACTTCATCAATCATTTCGTTGCTTTTAAGTGGATGTTTTCAAGTTGATAGGCAGAACCCATAATATTTATGCTCTATTTTGGGAAAATATTCACAGCCTATGTTTTCTTCAGTTTAGGAAGAATCCATGTTTTCTTGCATGCTCTTTCTAGCTCCTCACCCATCAAACCCTAGAGTGCTGAGCCTGGTGCCTACCTTGCCCCATCAAATACCCTACAATTTTGACCTAATTTCTTTTTCCTAATTGTTTGGCTCCTCTTGATCCAACAAAACCTTTCAAAAATAAAATCAAACCTTGTGCTATTATACCTAGCCTAATATCATTTTCTTGATCCAGTCATCTTGGCTGAGATCCTTATGGAGAGAGCCCTCTCCTGGCCTAATAGGGCTAGCTACTTGGCTAAGCATGGTTTGTGGTTACCCTAGCATTGCCTTCCTTCAGCTTGAGGTTCAATCCAGGTGCTAACATAGTGGCAACCATACTGGGGAATCGAAAGATCAGAAGTTAAATTACCACTGTAGCATGTTTCATTTGAATTCTTAATCTTGTGGATGATGAGTTTTAGAATTTAATAGGCTGAATTGGACAGTTTTAAAGCAATATATAAAATTTCAAAATTAGACATACTGGCTTCCTAAAAGTACACTAGATCCAATCTAGATCTGAATCCTCCAACCATTGTTAGTGATCCTCATAAAATTGGGTGAAAATCTAAGAAAGCTGTAGAGAAATCTAGTTTAGCTAGAGAACAATCAAGTGAGGATTTCATTCCTTGTGTTAATTCACTCTCGGGAAGGTTAGACACTTTGCAAGACTTTGAGTTTGATGTTAATTTTGAGAATAGTTTATTTCGTAGTAAGTCTTTAAGTTGGATTGATCAGACAGTTGTTGATTCTTCTATATCTCTTTATAACCCCATTGAAGACTTGTTTTCACACAATAAATCAAGGTCATTCACACGCTTGATCATTAGCAGAACCTCTCTTCAAACTTAAACACTTGGGTACAAAATAAGTCTCATAGGCCATCTTTTGATTTTTGAAATATCTCCTTTGCATCTACTGCCACTCAAACTATCTCTCACCCCCTACATTCTTCTTCACAGATTGTTCACACCACTCAAGCTATCGTTAATCCCCCTTTGAGTATACCGAATATCCCAATCCTTGTTTTAAATCCACCACCTCCAGTTATGGCTGCCCGATATGCACCCCTTGTCTTTCCTCAAAATCCTAGTGCCATACCCCCTAATTATCAAACCAAAACACCTTTCTTTGATGGCACCCAAACCATCACATCTCAATAGCACATAGACAAGATAAATGATTTCTTTGACCTCCATGAAGTTTAAATTGAAGATGTGATGATGAGGCTGTTTGTACAAAGTTTTGGAGGAGAAGTTCAGAATGGTTCAAAGCCCTACCAACAGCTTCTATCACTACTCTACCCGTCCTCCAGAGGTAGTTCCTAGATCAGTGGGAGGTGAAGAAGAATCCCCTTCAGATTTTGTCAGAATATGAGAACATCAAAAAAAAATGTTGGCGAGAGTGTGCAAGACTATTGTGTAAGATTTAATGCGGTGTACAATGCTATCCCTACTAATATCAAACTGCCAGAGGGATTGACTTTGCTTAAGTTTCTAGATGGATTTGATGCCAATATGGCATATCAGTTGCGTGAATGTGATCCTACAACTCTAGAAGACATGCAAAAGAATGTTGTGAGTGTAGAAGCGAACTTGCTGGCCAAAAGAGCAAGAATGAGATCAGAGAAAAGAGTGATCGTGAAAGAAGAAGCATCTACTTCAGATGTAAAAATGGATACATTGATTCGAACAATGGAAAGGATGGTTGATCAGTTGTCCATCACAGATAGACCTGAATCGCAGATTTGGAACCCAAACTTTAGAGGACAAAAGAAACCCCAATTCTGAATCAAGCAAAGAGAGAAAAAAGCATCGGAACAACCAGTGCAACAACAATAGAAGATTAGAACCCCCTTACAATAGAGTTATGTTCAAGGAGTGGAAGAAGAAGACGATGAAGATTCGGTAATTGAAACAAATCACTTCTTCACTAATGATGGTATGCCTATATTTTTGACCAAAGATGAGTATGCAGAAAGTTACGACATTCTAGAGGATGAGGACTAAATTTTAGCAAATGATGTTGTTTTGGAGGTCGAATCTGATGATTATCAGTGTGGTTACATGAATGCTTTGAGCGCACAGCAGAGACAATATCCTTTGAGGAGCAGAGATGTACCGGTCAATCCTATTTAGAAGAGGAAGGATGTTCAATCGAAGAATGGTCCCTCAAACAATCAGAAAAAGGGAAAGGATCTTGCCAATCAGAATTTCAACAAGGTAAATCAGCCATCAACAAGTACAACTGCAAAAGAGAAAAACAATAAGCAAAAGGATAGTGCAACGAAGGAGCAAACAGATAAGAGGGACATCGGTGTAAAAGAGGTAGAAAAAGTCACATCTGTTAATTTAGAAAGTGAAATTACTAAATTGAAAGTGTCCATTCCTTTGACCGAGCTTGTTAAGAATAGCCATTACAAACACCATGTGTCTAGAATGCTACAAATTGATCCTTTGTTTGACATGGTGAATGTTGAGGATGATCACCCTGAACTTCTTTTTGGTCCAGCTATAGAAGGTCAGTTAGAAGATAGAGAAGTCCCACCCTTTTATTTGAGTCTTAGACTGCATGAGTATATTCTTCATAATGCTATGCTTGATTCGAGAGCTTCCCACAATTTGATGCCCAAGGCCATCATGGAAAAGCTGGGCCTGGATATCACTCGAAAATATCATGATTTGTACTCATTTGATTATGGTAGAGTTCACTACATTGGTCTCATCAAAGATTTGGTGGTTTCCTTAGATCAAATCCCAGCCAAGAATGTCTTGATGGACATGGTAGTAGCTGATATACCACCTTGATTTGGTATGCTGTTGTCTAGATCGTGGGGAGCCAAACTTAAAGGCACTTTACAACTTGACTTCTCTTATGCTACAATCCCTGTTTTCAGTCAATTGAGGAAGTTGTATAAGGAAAATAAGATGAAGTATATGATCACTAGTAAAGAGAAGCCCATAAATCATTTGATTAATGCCATACATACAGATTTAGAGTCTTTTGTTTTGTACACTGATAGTGGATTGAATGATGTAGATATTCAGCTTGTAGAAGTAGATGATGTACCAGAAATTTCCGAGAGTTTTAGAGAAGTTCTTAATCAAGAAAAGGAAAAAATGGCAATTCCTTCTGAGCAGCCTCCATAAGAGCAGAAAGTTTGTGAAGATCAGAAAAATGAAGAAACCAGCAAAGGTAAGACCGAAACTAAAGCAAAATTCCAGCATCTAGAAGATGAAGACGGCCTTTGGAGCATGGAATTCGATGGTGCTTTAGGTAAATATGGTGTAGGTATTGGAATTTGGATTCGAAGTCCTGTTTTTTAGCCAGACAAAGTCCCAAGTAATGTTAGAGTATGTTCTTATAAATTAGATTTCGATTGCTCTAATAATGAATCGGAGTATGAGGCATTGATTACAGGTCTAAAGATTTTAAAGAAACTGGGTGTGAAAAGGATCTCTACTTATGGCGATTCAGAGCTAGTGATTAAACAAGTCACTGGAGAATATCAAGCGAAGCATCCACGGATGAGAGCTTATAGGAATGCAGTCCTAGATATTTTGAACATGTTTCTAGAATACACATTAATAGCGGTGCCGAGAATTCAAAACAACATTGCTAATTCACTTGCTACAACAGCGAGCAATCTGAAAATTCCAATGAATTCTAGCAATAAATTTGAAATTCATGTCAAACATAGGCCTATTGTTCCTGAGAATCTGAGATATTGGCAAGTTTTCTAGGATGACAATGAAATCAATTCCTTTTTGCAGAATGAAGGGAAGTTTAACAATTCTTTCATTGATGATGTTTGTGATTCTGATGAACAAGACATTGAGGTAAATCAGATGGATGTTTTACAGCTGAAGGATAATGTTATTCCTAGAGGTCTTATACCTTTATAGGAGTTGTTTGATCAAGATGATGTGGTGAGAAAACAAACCTTGGTTCCTACTAACAAAGGAGTTGAAGATGTAAACATTGGGATAGCAGACCAGCCCAAGCTTGTTCAGTTATCAAAAACATTGTCTCCTGAGTCAAAAGCTAAGTATGTTAAATTGCTTTCTGAATTTTCTGATGTTTTTGCGTGGGATTACTTAGATTTGAAAGTATATAACAAGAACATCATTCATCACACCATTCCTATCAAGCCAGATCAAAAACCCTTTAGACAAAAGTTGAGGAGGATCAATCCAAAGCTATTGCCATCCATCGAGAAAGAGGTAAATAAAGCTGGTATCATTGTTCCAATTAGATTCTCTGATTGGGTTTCAAATTTGGTCCTGGTACAAAAAAAGACAGGAGAGATAAGGTTATGCATTGATTTCCGGAGCCTAAGTAAAGTATCCCTAAAAGATAATTATCCTCTTCCTAAGATGGACCATATTCTACAAAGAGTAGTTGGAGCATCACAGATGCCGCTACTAGATGGCTACTAAAGTTACAATCAGATCTTGGTGCTCAAAAAAGACCAAGACAAAACTACCTTCACAATACCATGGGGAACTTTTCAGTATGCCAAGATGTCAATTGGGTTGAAGAATGTCGGGGCCACTTTTTAGCCTACCATGGATATAGCTTTTGCTAATGAGAAGGATGTTTTCTTGGTGGTTTATTTAGATGACTTGACCGTATTTTCTGGTTCTGATGATGAGCATTTACACCACCTTAGGATTGATTTTTAGAAATGCAGGGAGTTCGAGATTTCTTTAAATCCAAAGAAGAGTCTTTTTGCCATGGAGGAAGGTAAACTACTCGGTCATATAATTTCTAGAGATGGTATTCGCATTGACCCTTATAGGGTGGAGGCAATCTAGCAAATCAACTTTTCGCGCAACAAAAAGGAGATTCAAGCTTTCAATGGTAAGATGAACTTCTTATGCAGATTTATACCAAATTTGGATCAGCATTTGTGTGAGTTAACTAATATGTTCAAGAAGGACAACACTGTGACATGGACCGAGGATGCCATGAAATCTTTCAACTTGGTAAATCTTGCTTTGACCACAGCCCCAGTTTTGTTCAGTCCCGATTATACTCATGATTTTATTATATTTTCATTTGCATTTGAGCACACTTTGGCTGCAGTGTTGATGCAAAAGAAGGATCAGGTGGAACAACCCATTGCATTTTTTAGTTGGAATATTATAGATGCTGCTTTGCGCTACAACATCATTGAGAAAAAAGCTTTGGCTCTTATAAAGGCATTGAAGGATTTCCAAGTTTACATTCTGCATTCACATACCATAGCATATGTTCCTAACCCGACTGTCAAAGATGTCCTCATGCAAACTGATCCGGAAGGAAGAAGAGGTAAGTGGAGAGCAACAATGTTAGAGTATGATCTTGAGATTAAACCCTAGAAACTCATCAAAGGTCAAGGCTTGGAAAACTCATGGCTGAGTCAAATTTTCATGCTCTGGACATAAATCTCATTGCAGCAATGTTAGATGACGAGGATGGTGGCACCCTCATTCAGGTTTCATAGATGTTTCTCAACTCACCTTGGTATTTCGATATAGTATGTTCTTCAACATCTTTCTCCTCCTCCTGGAATTTTGAGAAGTAAAGGTAGATCACTAAAACTAAAGTCTGTCAAATTCTGCATTTTAGATAGTGATTTCTATTGGAAAGATCCGAGAGGGGTTCTCCTTAATTGTTTGGTTGAAAATGAAACTCAACAGGTAATGAATGATTTTCATAGAGGGAATTTTTAGGGTCATTTGTTTTGGAAAACAACAGCGAATAAAATTTTGAGAGCAGAGTATTATTCACCATCCTTGTTTTCATATTTGTATAAGATAGTCATGAGCTGCCACGAATGTCAAGTTTTTCAAGGAAAAAGGAAGATGCTCCTCTTCCTTTGAAGCCAGTTGTAGTTAATGCACCGTTCTAGTAGTGGGGGCTTGATTTCATAGGAGAAATTCATCCTACATCATCAACATAGCATAGATGGATTTTGACAGCTACTAATTACTTCACCAAATGGATCGAAGCCATTCCAATAAGGCAAGCTACGAACACGGTAATCTTTCAGTTTTTAGAGTCCAATATCTTGTCTCATTTTGGTTTCCCTCACAAGATTATTACAAATAATGCAGCAGCATTTAAGTCGAAGAGAATGGTTGAGTTTTGCAACAAATACAACATCACATTGGATCATTCCACGACATAGTACCCACAGGGCAATGGAATAGCTGATTCTTCAAATAAATCCTTGGTAAACATTATTAAGAAGATGTTGGAGGCAAATAAAAAGAATTGGCATCGGAATCTTGTCAATGCTTTGTGGGCCAATAGAGTGAGCAACAAGAAATCAATAGGTATGTCGCCTTTTGAGTTGGTTTATGGTACTAAAACAATGTTTCCCACATCCCTTGCAGTCCCAGACATGAGATTATTGCAAGAAGTTGACAGTGAAGAGGATGATATTCAGTGCCGGATTAATCAAATGATTCACCTTCAACAAACAAGGGAAGAGGTTTCTCAAAACACTTTCTGACTGCAAGAGAAGATAAAGAAAATTTATGACCGCAAAACCAAGGCAGAAAAGTTTTAGCTGGAAGATGTAGTGCTGCAATGGGATGCATGAAATGAAGAAAAAGGAAAGCATGGTAAGTTTGACAATCTATGGAAAGGACCGTATAAAATCTCAGCCTATTGAGGATAAAATGCATTTTTAGTAAAGGAAATGGATGGTGAAGAATGTTCAGGAGGGCCAGTGAATAGTAGGCTCCTGAAACACTACTATTTCTGATGTAGCTTGCTGAAGTTGTCTCATTGTCATTGTATATACCAATTTGCTTTCCTTGCGAGTTTTGAAGTACAATGTCACTTGAGATTGGGGCCCAAAGTGAAGGCTATAAAACTTAAATGCTTTGTGCAGTGTTTAGTTGGTTTTTGAGTCAGTATAGAGTCAGTATAGAGTCAGTTGTGAGTCAGTTTTCAGTTTGTATCAAGTCATTTTTCAAAAATTTCAAAAAGGTTTTCAATCTTTCATTTGTTTGACCGTATTGGCCCAATCAGCTAGGCACTTGGTCTACGGTGTTCTTGACACCTCCAAGGAGCTGCCATCACCAATAAGGCCAATTTTAGTGTCAGTATCTGCATACTTCCATCAGGGATCAAATCTGATCTTTGCATTTTCATTTTTGGTGTCCCATACTAAATTTTTTATCATTCCACTAGGTCATGCCAAAATGGTCCATTGATGGTTGTCTTCTTCTCAGAAAATAAAATTTTCCCTAATAAGGTATATTTGTTGACCCATCTCCATGTTGCATTTAGGTATGGTTTCAGTTATGATATTTTTAGATTCAAGGTAGTTGTATTTTCATTAGGTTGTAGGGTCCATTGCCAAGGTCAAAAGCATAGTTTCACATGTAAATAAAGGGTAGAAAAAATATGAGGAAGACCAATAAACAAATAGTGAAGTTATGGTTATTGTATAAAGTTCTTATTTTCATTGATGTAATTTTCATCTCAAAAAACATGTTTTTGTGATGAAAACATAGTATTTTAGTTTGCTTATATTTTTTTTGATGTAATTTAAGTCATTATATGTAATAATTGTTCCCAAGCTGCCCAAGCATGTCTCCTTGCTCCAAAGAATGAGCCATTGAAGAAATTAGCTCAATCAAAGCTTCATCCACCTAAAAAGAGAGAGAGAAAGAGAAACATTAGACAAAGATATGAAAACAAAATAAAAAGTTCCAAACAAACATTATAAAGTGGGTTTTTTCTTGAGAAAAATCAAAATCATCCTCTATATAAAATTTCAAAGGCATTTTTCAAAGTTCATTAGTTCCTTTGCATCCTATGTTCTCCTTGGCAAAGAGGAGGTTGAGTGAAGGAGGAAAAACTCAGAAAGGTGCATTTGCTGAGGGCGCTGCGCACTGGGAGTAGGTGTTGCTTGCTTGTAGGGTAAAGGGCACATTTGCTAGTTCGACCCTAAGTTAAATTTAACGATGTTGCGTGCTTGTAGGGTGAAGGGCGTGCTTGCTGAGGGCACTGCACGCTGGCACTTGTTACTATGCATTTGGCCAGAGGAGCCTGGAAAACCCTAGGGGTGCCAAAGCATCATTTCCTTCATCTACTCAAAGCCACAAAGGCTTCAACTACCTGCATTCAACAAGTAAGTGGCCCAACATCTCTTTTTCTCCATCAATTAAGCAAATTGGCTCTCTAAAATTTGAAACCCTAGCAAAGCTCCCTTGCATGCTTCCAAAATCACTTCTTTGATCAAAGTTGTAGTACTTCTTATACTTTGTCACCTTCCAATCACCCTCACTGTATTTCACTCCACCTCCTCACTGTTTCACTCATCTTTGCGTATATATTAGTTCCTCAAGTTTTCAGCTATAAGGCATGGAAGAATATAGTAGTTCAGAAGAAGGTGAAAGACAAACCAGGAGGCCAACCAAGAAAGGAGGGAGAATTATTAGATTTGAACCCACTAATACAATAGAACTTATGGCATCACCACTTGCAGTATAATGTTTCAGGCACATGGTTTGTTTAGAGTTTTGCCAAAGGGTTGAGACGATGAATTTTCATCAGTAGTTAACCAAGCAGTTCATCCTCAATTTGCAAAACAACCAGGTCACTTTAGCCGAGGTCACATTCACTATATCTTCAACCATCATATCACAAGCCACTATAATTCGAAATGCACGAGAGAAATGGTTCAAGCAGAAAGAGCTGCATCATAGTTTTTATGAGGCATATCTTAAAACAAGGTTCATAAATGATAAAAAGAGAATTTTCCCTTTTTCTTATCTTTTGGACAAGTATGTGCCATTGATGAAGATCATCATGATGTATTACACATGTGAGGGCAGGTTTTCCCAACTATACTCAAACCACATTAGGCTTCTCATGCACTTTACTAGGGTAAGAATGCTCGATTTTCCATATTACCTTTTCAAGAGTATTGATAAGATGGCATATATTGCTCAAAAAAGGGACCCAGATCATCAGATGCATAGTGTTTTCCATCATTCTCTTATCAAAATGATAGTCCTCCATCACTTAGATCAACTGGGCATTACTTGGGAGGCCTTCATAGCTAATGATATATTCAATAAACCACCTACTCAGCCAGCTCCCCACATTCCTCCATCATCATTCGCTCATCCATCTACTTCTTCTCATCCACCATAGCCTTTTTATCACTCATCTTCAATAGGTCATTCTTCACCAGACACCTCCACACAATCTACATCACCATTTCATGTAGCCATTCATTCACCCACTAGAGATGATGACAGTGATGAGGGACATTATGAGCATAATGATACTGAGGGACATGATGTACACACTGAGCATGGTCATACTAGTATACAAAAGAGGAGCAGTTTGCAGCCATTTCCTTTCACCTATCAGAGGGGAAAGAGGTAGGTGTTTACCCCACAGAAAGTGGGAGGGGCCTTGCCTTCGTCATCAAAATTACAGGTTAAAGGGAAGGAGAAAATGATAGAGGAAGCAGAGGTCAAACAACAACATGAAGAGCATGACATTGAAAAGGAATTTCTCCTTGTGGACACTAGTGATGAGGAAGGCAAGAAATCTTCTCGAGCTTCCTTGAGAGCAAAGGATGCCAAAATCAGGGAGCTTGAGGTTAATTTACAAAGAGCCCAATATGTTATCTCCTTTTATGAGAAAGAGAACAAGCAGCTAGGGGATAAGCAGGAGTTGATGCAAATCAAGTACATCAAGGCAAAGAGGGAGGCCAAGAAGGCCAAATTTCAGCTTGATGAGGCTTATGAAGATTATGGAGAGACAGATGATGAACAAGGACAAAGAAAAAGGCCAAGAACAAGAAGATTTAAAAATGCCTTAGAGCTTGAAAGACAAAAAGAGGCAGAGTTGGAGGAGAAACTCACTCTAAATGAGTAATTGGTCAAGGACATAGCTGAAAACAAAGAGTCTTAGCTTGAGAAAGTGAACACACACTTGGAGACCATCTTGGACAAAGAAAACAAACATGTGGAGTTGCAAAGGAAGATGGCCAAGTATTATGTAAGGAGAAACCAAGGGGAAAGGAGCAAGCTCGAAAGAGCTCATGAGAAAATTGTCAAATTGACCAAGCAAGAGGAGAGGAGGAGACTTGACATGCTTTCTGAGGCATCCATACATGCCTCTAATATTTGATTAGTCATAAGAGCACATTTTTGGGCATGATGGATCATTTTTGATTTTGAAAGAAGTTGCTGTGTTTTTCAGTCCATTGTTCGCATAGTCATGGAAGACAAATGCGCAGCGCCTTAGGCGCTGCGCTCTTTTTGGAGGAATCTAGTTAGAAAAAGGTCAACATTTTTGGGTTTCTAGTGATAAGTACACACACCCTATACTTTTTCTAAGCATTTGGAGGAGAACTGGTTGGTCAAAAGTCAAAAAGCACCCAAAACATGACCTTTCTGCCCTCTTTTTGGCCTGGGCGCTATGCACTGAGCAGTTTTGGGAGATTTGGTTTTTGACTAGGCAAATGACATCCAAATTCACAAATTCAAGTTGTTCTACAAAGTAGACAGGCAGAGCTTTCCAACAAGCTATTGTGTGCCTGATTTGGATATTAGGAAGGCCTCCAAAAGTTTAGCTAAAATTGAAGGGCGTGCCTAGTATTAGCGTTGCATGCCTAGCATTGGTGCTACGCATTTGACAAATTGTCCAGTTTTTCACTATTTTGTCCCAGTTTTCATTTTCACCTTGGAAAATTGTGATTTTAGCCTTGTAATTGATCAATTGAATGCAATTATGATGCTTCTAGAGCTTACTATGGTATATTCATCAGGTAAAACAAGTTCATGAGGTGTAATGTATCAGTCTGTTTGGGTTAGGGATGAGTCTATTTGACCACCCTATTTTCTTGTTAGCAGTTCAGATCTTGTTAGAAATAGCTCCTCTTCTCATGGATTTGACCCCTTGAGCTTAGGATGAGTTGTTTGGGGTCTATATCTTCTTTTTCTTTCTCATTGTAAAGGGTTGGAATCATTTGGATGCTTAGGCTTTGAGTAGACATCATTTTGTATCAGTTTTCAGCAGGAGATTAATGAAAAGTTGTAGCTATTTCTTTGGGATCCATGTGGTATGATGTTTAGTTCATTTTTGTTTATTGTGATCATATGTTAAAATGTTTTTTGTACTTCATCAATCATTTCATTGCTTTTAAGTTGATGTTTTCAAGTTGATAGGCAGAACCCATAATATTTATGCTTTGTTTTGGGAAAATATTCATAGTCTATGTTTTCTTCAGTTTAGGAAGAATCCATGTTTTCTTGCATGCTTTTTCTAGCTCCTCACCTGTCTTGAATCGCCTCACCCATCAAACCCTAGATTGCTGAGCCCTGTGCCTACCTTGCCCCATTGAATACCCTGCACTTTTGACCTAATTTCTTTTCCATAACTGTTTGGCTCCTCCAAATCCAAAAAAACCCTTCAAAAATCAAATCAAACCTTGTGCTACTATACCTATCCTAATATCATTTTCTTGATCCAGTCATCTTGCCTGAGATCCTTATGGAGAGAGCCCTCTCCTGACCTAGTAGGGCTAGCTACTTGGCTAAGCGTGGTTTGTGGTTACCCTGGCATTGCCATCCTTCAGCCTGAGGTTCAATCCAGGTGCTAACATAGTGGCAAACATATTGGGGAATTGAAAGATTAGAAGTTAAATCACCCCAGTAGCATGTTTCATTTGAATTCTTAAGCTTGTGGATGATGAGTTTTAGAATTTAATAGGTTGAATTGGAAATTTGTAAAGCAATATATAAAATTTCAAAATTAGACATACTGGCTTCCCGAAAGTACACCAGAACTAATCTAGATCCAAATCCTCCAACCATTGTCAGTGATCCTCATAAAATTGGGCAAAAATCTAAGAAAGCTGCAGAGAAATCTAGTTTAACTGGAGAAAAATCAAGTGAGGATTTCATTCCTCACGTTAATTCAATCTCGAGAAGGTTAGACACTTTGCAAGACATTGAGTTTGATGTTAATTTTGAGCAGAGTTTATTTTGTAGTAAGTCTTTAAGTTGGATTGATCAAACAGTTGTTGATTCTTCTATATCTCTTTATAACCCCATTGAAGACTTGTTGTCACACAATAAATTAGGGTCACAATTTATTCACACTCCTGATCATTTGCAGAACCTCTCTTCGAACTTAAACACTTGGGTACAAAATAAGACTCAAAGGCCATCTTTTGATTTTCGAAATATCTCCTTTGCATCTACTGCCACTCAAGCTATCTCTCACCCCCTCCCTTCTTCTTCACAGATTGTTCACACCATTCAAGTTATCATTAATCCCCCTTTGAGTATACTGAATATCCCAATCCTTGTTTTAATCCACCACCTCCAGTTATGGATGCCCAATATGCACCACTTGTTTTTCCTCAAAATCCTAGTGCCATACCCCCTGATTATCAAACCAAAATACCTTTCTTTGATGGCACCCAAACCATCACATCTCAACAACACGTAGACAAGATGAATGATTTCTTTGACCTCCATGAAGTTGAAATTGAAGATGTGATGATGAGGTTGTTTGTACAAAGTTTTGGAGTAGAAGTTTGGAATGGTTTAGAGCCCTACCAGTAGCTTCTATCACTACCCTACCCATCCTCCAGAGGCAGTTCCTAGATCGGTGGGAGGTGAAGAAGAATCCCCTTCAGATTCTGTCCAAATATGAGAACATCAAAAGAAATGTTGGCGAGAGTGTGCAAGACTATTGTGTAAGATTTAATGTAGTGTACAATGCTATCCCTGCCAATATCAAACTGCTAGAGGGATTGGCTTTGCTTAAGTTTCCAAATGGATTTGATATTGATATGGCATATCATTTGCATGAACGTGATCCTACAACTCTAGAAGACATGCAAAAGAATGCTGTGAGCGTAGAAGCGAACTTGCTGGCCAAAAGAGCAAGAATTATATCAGAGAAAAGAGTGACCGTGAAAGAAGAAGCATCTACTTCAAATGTAAAAATGGATACATTGATTCGAACAATGGAAAGGATGGTTGATTGGTTTTCCATCACGGACAGACCTGAATCGCAGATCCGAAACCCAAACAACAACCCCAATTCCGAATCAAGAAAAGAGAGAAAAAAGCACTGGAACAACCAGTGCAACAACGATAGTAGATAAGAACTCCCTTATAGCATAATTATGTTCAAGGAGTGGAAGAAGAAGATGATGAAGATCCGGTAATTGAAACAAATCACCTCTTCACTGATGATGGTATGCTTATATTTCTAACCAAAGATGAGGATTATGTAGAAAGTTTCAACATTCTAAAGGATGAGGACTACATTTTAGCAAATGATGTTGTTTTGGAGGCCGAATCTAATGATTATCAGTGTAGTTACATGAATGCTTTGAGCGCACAGCATAGACAATATCCTTTGAGAAGTAGAGATGTATTGGTCAATCCTATTCAGAAGAGGAAGGATGTTCAATTGAAGAATGATCCCTCAAAAAATCAGAAAAAGGGAAAGGAGCTTGTCGATCAGAATTCCAACAAGGTAAATCATGCATCAACAAGTACAGCTGCAAAAGAGAAAGACAATTAGCAAAAGGATATTGCAATGAAGCAGCAAACAGATAAGAGGGAGATCGATGTCAAAGAGGTAGAAAAAGTCACATCTATTAATTTAGAAAATGAAATTGCTAAATTGAAAGTGTCCATTCCTTTGACCATGCTTGTTAGGAATAACCATTACAAAAACCATGTGTCTAGAATACTACAAATTGATCCTTTGTCCAACATGGTGAATGTTGAGGATGATCAACCTGAACTTATTTTTGGTCCAGCTATAGAAGGTCAGCTAGAAGATAGCGAAGTCTCGACCTTTTATTTGAGTCTTAGACTACATGAGTGTATTCTTGATAATGCTATGCTTGATTCCAGAGCTTCCCACAATTTGATGCCCAAGGCCATCATGGAAAAGCTAGGCCTGGATATCACCCGAAAATATCATGATTTGTACTTATTTGATTCTGGTAGAGTTCGCTGCATTGGTCTCATCAAAGATTTGGTGGTTTCCTTAGATCAAATCCCAGCCAAGAATGTCTTGATGGATGTGGTAGTAGCTGATATACCACCTCGATTTGGTATGTTGTTGTCTAGATCGTGGGGAGCCAAACTTAAAGGAACTTTAAAACTTGACTTCACTTATGCTACAATCCCTATTTTTGGTCAATTGAGGAAGTTGTATCAAGAAAAGAAGATGAAGTATATGATCACTAGTAAAGAGAAGCCCATAAATCATCCGATTAATGCTGTACATACAGATTTAGAGTATTTTGTTTTGTACACTGATAGTGGATTTAATGATGTAGATATTCAACTTGTAGAAGTAGATGATGTACTAGAAATTTCCGAGAGTTTAAGAGAGGTTCTTAATCAAGAAAAAGAAAAAATGGCAATTCCTTCTGAGAAGCCTCCATAGGAGCAGAAAGTCAGTGAAGAGCAGAAAAATGAAGCAACTAGCAAAGGTAAGACCGAAACTAAAGTAGAATTCCAACATCTAGAAGACGAAGACGACCTTTGGAGCATGGAGTTCGATGGTGCTTTAGGTAAATACGGTGCAGGTCGTAGAAATTGGATTTGATGTCCTGTTTTTCAGCTAGAAAAAGTCCCAAGTAATGTTAGAGTATGTTCTTATAAATTAGCTTTCAATTACTCTAATAATGAAGTGGAGTATGAGGCATTGATTACAGGTCTAAATATTTTGAAGAAGCTGGGTGTGAAAAGGATCTCTGTTTATGGTGATTCAAAGCTAGTGATTAAACAAGTCAAAGGAGAATATCAAGCGAAGCATCCGTGGATGAGAGCTTATAGGAACGCAGTCCTTGATATTTTGAAAATGTTTCTAGAATACACATTAATAGCGGTGCCGAGAAGTCAAAACATCATTGCTGATTCACTTGCTACAACAGTGAGCAATCTAAAAACTCCAATGAATTCTAGCAATAAATTTGAAATTCATGTCAAACATAGGCCTACTATTCCTGACAATATGAGATATTGGCAATTTTTCTGGGATGACAATGAAATTAATTCCTTTTTGCAGAATGAAGGGAAGTTTAAGAATACTTTCATTGATGACGTTTGTGTTTCTGATGAACAAGACATTGAGGTAAATCAAATGGATGTTTTACAGCTGAAGGATAATGTTATTCCCAGAGGTCTTATACCTTTAGAGGAGTTGTTTGATCAAGATGATGTGGTGAGAAAACCAACCTTGGTTCCTATTGACAAAGGAGTTGAAGATGTAAACATTGGGACAGCAGACTAGCCCAAGCTTGTTAATTTATCAAAAACATTGTCTACTAAGTCAAAAGCTAAGTATGTTAAATTGCTTTCTGAATTTTCTGATGTTTTTGTCTGGTATTACTTAGAATTGAAAATATATGACAAGAACATAATTCAGCACACCATTCCTATCAAGCCGGATCAAAAACCATTTAGACAAATGTTGAGGAGGATCAATCCAAAGATGCTTCCATCCATCGAGAAAGAGGTAAATATATTGTTTAAAGCGAGTATCATTGTTCCAATTAGATTCTCTGATTGGGTTTCAAATTTGGTCTTGGTATGAAAAAAGACAGGAGAGATAAGATTGTGCATTGATTTCCGGAACCTAAATAAAGTATCCCTGAAAAATAATTATCCTCTTCCTAATATGGGCCATATTCTGCAAAGAGTAGTTGGAGCATCACAGATGTCACTACTAGATGGCTACTCAGGTTACAATCAGATCTTTGTGCATGAAAAAGACGAAGACAAAGCTGCCTTCACAACACCATGGGGAACTTTTCAGTATGCCAAGATGCCAATTGGGTTGAAAAATGTCGGGGCCACTTTTCAGCGGGCCATCGATATAGCTTTCTCTAACGAGAAGGATGTTTTCTTGGTGGTTTATTTAGATGACTTGATAGTATTTTCTAGTTCTGATGATGAGAATTTACACCACTTGAGGATTGTTTTTCAGAAATGCAGGGAGTTCAGGATTTCTTTAAATCCAAAGAAGAGTATTTTTTCCATGGAGGAAGGTAAACGCCTTGGTCATATAATTTCTAAAGATGGTATTTGCATTGACCCTTCTAGGGTGGAGGCAACCCAACAAATAGACTTTCCGCGAAACAAAAAGGAGATTCAAGCTTTCAAAGATATGATGAACTTCTTACGTAGATTTATACCAAATTTGACTAAGCATTTGCATCAGTTAACTAATATGTTGAAGAAGGACAACACTGTGAAATGGAACAAGGATGGCATGGAATATTTCAACTTGGTAAAGCTTGCTTTGACCACAACCCTAGTTTTGATCAGCGCTAATTATACTCATGATTTTATTATATTTTCATTTGCATCTGAGCACACTTTGGTTGTGGTGTTGATGCAAAAGAAGGATCAAGTGGAACAACCCATTGCATTTTTTAGTCAGACTAATAGAGATGCTGCTCTCCATTACAACATCATTGAGAAACAGGGTTTGGCTCTTATAAAGGCATTGAAGGATTTCCGAGTTTACATTCTGCATTCACATACCATAGCATATGTTTCTAACCCGGCTGTCAAAGATGTCCTCATGAAAACTGATTTGGAAGGAAGAAGAGGTAAGTGGATAGCACCAATGTTAGAGTATGATCTTGAGATTAAACCCACAAAACTCATCAAAGGTCAAGGCTTGGAAAAACTCATGGCTAAGTCGAAGCTTCATGCTCTGGAAATAAATCTCATTGCAACGATGTCAGATGACGAGGATGGTGGCACCCTCATTTGGTTATCGGAGATGTTTCTCAACTCACCTTGGTATTTCGATATATTACTTGTTCTTCAACATCTTTCTCCTCCTCCTGGAATGTCGAGAAGTAAAGGTAGATCACTAAAACTAAAGTCTACCAAATTCTACATTTTAGATAGTGCCCTCTATTGGAAAGATTCGGGAGGGGTTATCCTTAATTGTTTGGTTGAAAATGAAGCTCAACAAGTAATGAATGATTTTCATAAAGGATATTGTGGGGTCACTTGTTTTGGAAAACAACAACTAATAAAATTTTGAGAGTAGGGTATTATTGGCCATCCTTGTTTTCATATTTATATAAGACAATCATGAGTTGCCACGAATGTCAAGTTTTGTAGGGAAAAAGGAAGTTGCTTCCTCTTCCTTTGAAGCCAGTTGTAGTTAATGGACCGTTCCAGTAGCGGGGGCTTGATTTCATAGGTGAAATTCATTCTACATCATCAACACAACACAGATGGATTTTGACAGCTACTTATTACTTCACCAAATGGATCAAAGCCATTCCAACAAGGCAAGCTACAGACATGGTAATCATTCAGTTTTTAGAGTCTAATATCTTGTCTTATTTTGGTTGCCCTCACAATATTATTACAGATAATGCAACAACATTTATGTTGAAGAGAATGGTTGATTTTTGCAACAAATACAACATCACATTGGGTCATTGCACGACATACTACCCGTAAGGCAATGGACTAGTTGAATCTTCAAAAAAATCCTTGGTAAACATTACTAAGAAGATGTTGGAGGCAAACAAAAAGAATTGGAATCGGAAGCTTTTCAATTCTTTGTGGGTTGACAGAGTGAGCAGCAAGAAATAAATAGGTATGTTGCCTTTTGAGTTGGTTTATGGTATTGATACAGTGTTTCCCACATCCCTTGCAGTCCCAGTCATTGGATTATTGCAAGAAGCTGGCAATGAAGAGGATGATATTCAATGCCAAATCAATCAAATGATTCACCTTCAAAAAACAAGGGAAGAGGTTTCTCAAAACACTTTCTGACTGCAAGAGAAGATAAAGAAAATTTATGACCACAAAACCAAGGCAGAAAAGTTTCAGCTGGAAGATGTAGTGCTGCGGTGGGATGCACAAAATGAAGAAAAAGGAAAGCATGGTAAGTTTGACAATCTATGGAAAGGACCATATAAAATCTCAGCCTATTGAGGATAGAATGCATTTTTCTAAAGGAAATGGATGGTGAAGAATGCTCAGGAGGGCAGTGAATTGTGGGCTCCTGAAACACTACTATTTCTGATGTAGCTTGCTGAAGTTGTTTCATTGTCATTGTATATACCAATTTGCTTTCCTTGCGAGTTTTGAAGTACAATGTCATTTGAGATTAGGGCCTGAAGTGAAGGCTATAAAACTTAAATGCTTTGTGTAGCGTTCAGTTGATTTTTGAGTCAGTATAGAGTCAGTTTTCAGTTTGTATCAAGTCATTTTTCAAAAATTTCAAATTTATTATTATATTATTATTATTTAATTTTATTATTATATTATTATTATTATTATTATTTTTTATTTTTATTTTTTTATTTTTATTTTTATTTATTTATTTATTTATTTTTATTTTTATTATTATTTATTATATTTATTTATTTATTATTATTATTATATATTATTTTTTTTTTTTTTTTTTTTTTATTTTTTATTTTTTTATTTTATTTTTTTATTTTATTTTTTTTTTAATTTTTTTTATTTATTTATTATTTTTTTTTTCAGTATTTCATTTGTTTGACCGTATTGGCCCAATCAGCTAGGCACTTGGTCTATGGTTTTCTTGACACCTCCAAGGAGCTACCATCCCCAATAAGGCCAATTTTAGTGTTAGTATCTGCATACTTCCATCAGGGATCAAATCTACTCTTTGCATTTTCATTTTAGGTGTCCCATACTGAATTTTTTATCATTCCACTAGGTCATGCCAAAATGGTCCACTGATGGTTGTCTTCTTCTCAGAAAATCAAATTTTCCCTAATAAGGTATATTTTCTGACCCATCTCCATGTTGCATTCAGGTATGGTTTTAGTTATGATATTTTTAGAGTCAAGGTAGTTGTATTTTCATTAGGTTGTAAGGTCCACTGCCAAGGTCAAAAGCATAGTTTCACATGCAAATAAAGGGTAGCAAAAATATGAGGAATACCAATAGACAAATAATGAAGTTATGGCTATTGTATAAAGTTCTCATTTTCACTGATGTGATTTTCATCTCAAAAAACATTTTTTCGAGATGAAAAGAGAGTATTTTAGTTTGCTTTTTTTTTTTTGATGTAATTTAAGTCATTATATGTAATAATTGTTCCCAAGCATGTCTCCTTGCTACAAGAAATGAGCCATTGAAGAAATCGGCTCAATCAAAGCTTCATCCACCCAAAAGGAGACAAAGAAAGAGAAAAATTAGACAAAGATTTGAAAACAAAATAAAAAGTTCCAAACGAACATTGTAAAGTGGGTTTTTTCTTGAGAAAAATCAAAATCATCCTCTATATAAAGTTTCAAAGGAATTTTTTAAAGTTCATTAGTTCCTTTGCATCCTAAGTTCTCCTTGGCAAAGAGGAGATTGAGTGAAGGAGGAAAAACTTAGAAAGGCACATTTGCTGAGGGCGTTGTGCGCTAGGAGAAGGTGTTCCGTGCTTGTAGGGTCAAGGGCACGTTTGCCAGTTCGAGCTTGAGTTAAATTTAATAGTGTTGTGCGCCTATAGGGTGAAGGGAGTGCTTGCTGAGGGCACTATGCGCTGGCACTTGTTGTTTCATGTTTGGCCAAAGGAGCCTGGAAAACCGTAGGGGTGCAAAAACATCATTTCCTTCATCTTCTCAAACCCAAAAAAGCTTCAACTACCTGCATTCAACAAGCAAGTGGCCCGACATCTATTTTTCTCCATCAATTAAGCAAATTGGCACTCTAAAATTTGAAACCCTAGCAAAGCTCCCTTACATGCTTCCAAAATCACTTCTTTGATCAAAGTTGTTGTACTTCTTACACTTTGTCACCTTCCAATCACCCTCACTGTATGCCACTCCATCTCCTCGCTGTTTCACTCATATTTGCATATATATTAGTTCCTCAAGTTTTCACCTATAAAGCATGGCAGAATACAGTAGTTCAGAAGAAGGTGAAAGACATCCCAGGAGGCCAACCAAGAAATGAGGGAGAATTATTATATTTGAACCCACTGATACAACAAAACTTATGGCATCATCACTTGCAGTATCATGTTTCAAGCACATGGGTTGTTTAGAGTTTTGTCAAAGGGTTGAGACAGTGAATTTTCATCAGTAATTAACCAAGCAATTCATCCTCAATTTGCAAAACAACTAGGTCACTTTAGCCAGGGTCACATTCACTATATCTTCAGCCATCATATCACAGGCCATTGGAATTCGAAATGCAGGAGAGAAATGGTTCAAGCAGAAAGAGCTGCATCATAGTTTTTATGAGTCATATCTTAAAACAAGGTTCAAAAAAGATAAAAAGAGAATTTTCCCTTTCTCTTATCTTTTGGACAAGTATGTGCCATTGATGAATATCATCATGAGGTATTTCACATGTGAGGGTAGTTTTTCCCAACCATACTCATACCACACCAGGCTTCTCATGCAGCTTACTAGGGTAAGAATGTTCAATTTTCCATATTACCTTTTTAGGAGTATTGACAAGATGACATATATTGCTCAAAAAAGGGACCCAACTCATCAGATGCATAGTATTTTCCATCATTCTCTTATCAAAATGATAGTCCTCCATCACTTAGATCAACTAGGCATTACTTGGGAGGCCTTCATAGTTAATGAGATATTCAATGAACCACCCACTTAGCCAGCTCCCTGCGTTCCTCCATCATCCTCCGCTCATCCATCTACTTCTTCTCATCCAACACAGCCTTCTTATCACTTATCTTCAATAGGTCATTCTTCACCAGACACCTCCACACCATCTACATCACCATTTCACCTAGCCATTCATTCACCCACTAGAGATAATTATAGTGATGAGGGACATGATGAGCATAATGATAGTGAGGGACATGATGTACACACTGAGCATGGTCATACTAGTATACCACAAAGGAGCAGTTTGCAGCCATTTGCTTTCACCTATCAGAGGGGAAAGAGGCAAGTGTTTACCACACAGAAAGTGGGAGGGGCCTTGCCTTCATCATCAAAATTACAGGTTAAAGGGAAGGAGAAAATGGTAGAGGAATCAAAGGTCAAACAACAACATGAAGAGCATGACATTGAAAAGGAATTTCTCCTTGTGGACACTAGTGAAAAGGAGGGAAACAATCTTCTTGAGCTTCCTTGAGAGCAAAGGATGCAAAAATCAGGGATCTTGAGGTTAATTTACAAAGTGCCCAATATGTTATCTCCTTTTATGAGCAAGAGAACAAGCAACTAGAGGATAAGTAGGAGTTGATGCAAATAAAGTACATCAAGGCAAAGAGGGAGGCTGAGAAGGACAAATTTCAGCTTGATGTGGCTTATGGAGATTATGGAGAGCCGGATGATGAACAAGGACAAATAAAAATGCTAAGAACAAGAGGATTAAGAAAGGTCTTAAAGATTGAAAGACAAAAAGAGGTAGAATTGGAGGATCAGCTCACTCTAAATGAGCAATTGGTCAAGGACATAGCTAAAAACAGAGAGTCTTGGCTTGAGCAAGTGAACACACACTTGGAGACCTTCTTGGACAAAGCAAGCAAACATGTCAAGTTGCAAAGGAAGTTGGCCAAGTATTATGCAAGGAGAAAACAAGTGGCAAGGAGCAAGCTCAAAAGAGCTCATGAGAAAATTGACAAATTGACCAAGCAAGAGGAGAGGAGGAGACTTGACATGCTTTTCGAGGCATCCTTACATGCCTCTAATCTTTGATTAGTCATAATAACACATTTTTGGGCATGATGGATCATTTTTTATTTTGAAGAAGTTGTTGTGTTTTTTAGTCCATTGTTTGCACAACCATGGAAGGCAAACTTTTTTGAGGTATCTAATTAGCAAAAGGTCAGCATTTTTGGGTTTCTAGTGATGAGTACATACACCCTTACTTTTTCTAAGGATTTGGAGGAGAACTGGTTGGTCAATCGGTCAAAGAACACTAAAAAAATGACCTTTTTCTGCCCTCTTTTTGGCTTGGGCATTGAATGCTGAGTAGCGTTGGGAGATTTGGTTTTTGTCTGGGAAAATGACATCAAAATTTAGAAATTCAAGTTGTTCGAGAAAGTAGACAGGCAGAGCTTTCTAACAAGCTAATGTGGGCCTGATTTGGGCATCGGTAAGGCCCCCAAAGGTGTAGCTGAAGTTGAAGGGTGTGCCTGGCATTGGCGCTGCGTGCCTAGCACTAGTGCTGCGCGCTTGACAAATTGTCTAGTTTTTCATTGTTTAATCCCAGTTTTCATTTTCACCTTGGAAAATCATGATTTTATCCTTGTAATTGATCAATTGAATGTAATTATGATGCTTCTAGATCTTACTAGGGTAGATTCATCAGGTAAAACAAGTTCATGAGGTGTAATGTATCAGTTTCTTTGGGTAAAGCCTGTTTGCCACCCTATTTTCTTGTTAGCAATTTAGATCTTGTTAGAAACAACTCCTCTTCTCATGGATTCGAACCCTTGAGCTTAGGATGAGTTGTTTGGGGTCTATATTTTATTTTTCTTTCTCATTGTAAAGGGTTGGACTCAGTTGGATGCTTAGGCTTTGAGTAGACATCATTTTGTATTAGGTTTCAGTAGGAGATTAATGAAAAGTTGTAGCTATTTCTTTGGGATCCATGTGGTATGATGTTCAATTCACTTTTCTCTATTGTGATCATATATTAAAATGTTTTTTGTACTTCATCAATCATTTCATTGCTTTTAAGTTGATGTTTTCAAGTTGATAGGCAGAACCCATAATATTTATGCTCTGTTTTGGGAAAATATTCATAGTTTATGTTTTCTTCGGTTTAGGAAGAATCCTTGTTTCCTTGTATGCTCTTTCTAACTCCTCACTTGTCTTGAATCGCCTCACCCATCAAACCCTAGAGTGCTGAGCCTTGTGCCTACCTTTCCCCATCAAACACCCTATGATTTTGACCTAATTTCTTTTCCCTAACTGTTTGGCTCCTCCTAATCTAGCAAAACCCTTCAAAAATCAAATCAAACATTGTGCTACTATACCTAGCCTAATATCATTTTCTTGATCGAGTCATCTTGGCTGAGATCCTTATGGAGAGAGCCCTCTCCTAGCCTAGTATGGCTAGCTACTTAGCTAAGCGTGGTTTGTGGTTACCCTGGCATTGCCTTCCTTCAGCCTGAGGTTCAATCCAGGTGCTAACAAATCGTAATTGTGTTCAATTATTCAACATAATTGTATTCACTCATGCATTACATAAGAATAATAAAGGAGGTTCATACATAACATATCAAGATGCATTAACAAAACAAAGACACATGAATTGCTGAATATTTCTCTTTATTGATATCTTCCAGGTGCTTACAAACTCTATCCACCCTGCGCACACAGATGCAGGGGTCCACACACTCAACTGCGGAATTCTACCCTAGGCCTCTATGCACACAGCTATAGAGCCTCTACCTACGCTACAACCCAAGACTTAGACTTCTTACTTCAGAGCTACAACTCTCTTACATTGTATGTTTCTCAAACTACTTAGAGCTTAGCTCTTTTTATAAAATCCCATGGTCCGCAGAACATGGGTAGATCTCTTACAACCGACTTTACTTTACAAAATTAAGGGTGGACTACCCTTTACGACACATGACACCTTCACGCTCTGCGACCACAAAATGCAGAGACTTTACAATTTTATTACAAAATTGGACTCATACATGGGCTTTTGGCCCCAAAACTGCCCTTGGGGGATCTCACTCCCAACAGGCCCCCAATAGAAACATCGTGACTTACCCTTGAGTCACTCGGTAGGCATGGAGATCTTTGCACGAAGCCCGTCTAGCTCAAACCGTATGACCGCAACCTCGGCCTTGCATCGAGTTGCCATCTAGTTCACGTCTTCCACTGTCTACTCGATCACTGCTCTTGCGCTGTTAGCTTGAAGCTTTTGTTGTGTTGCTTGCAGAGCCACATTCTTGCCTTCAATATTTCTTGTGACTGCATAAGCTTCCTCCAGCCAAGGCTTTATTCTTGCCTTCAACACTGCTTCCTTATGTAGCTCTGTGTCCACTTGTTCCTTCAACTACTTGGCCTCTTGCAGCTTTGCGAGTCTCTGTGTCAGCGTGACAGTTCGCGCTGTGCCCTTAACTTCATCGTAGTGTTGTTGTAGCTCACGTGCTTCCATCTCTAGCCTCTGTATATTTGGGTCCTCCTGCAAGCTTGTCAGGACCTCAAATGACTACTCAAAGAACTGCATGTAGTTTGCTACTGCAGTCTCCACCACTGCTACAACCTCTGTGACAGCAGTTGCCTACTGTTCCTTTACTTCTGGCGATGTTGAAGGTTGGACCCTCAACTGTAACTCGTTAATTTGCAAGTTCAACTGCAGTTGAACCTGTTAGCACTTGAGATTTCACCTAGGCTGAGATAGACAAACCTCAAAGCTACATCAAACCATTTCACCTCGTAGCTAGCCCTACGAGGTATGAGAAGGCTCTCTCGGGTCAAACTCGGTGGATTTTTCAATAGGATTGAGTTAACCAATTAGAAATAATGATTTTAGGCTAGTAAATTGATAAGGAGGGTTGATTTAAAGTTTTTGGGTTTTTTGGTGGCAATTGGAGGGAGTGCAATTCAAGGTGCGGGGATTGAGCTCAGTTTTTGCAGGTGTGTCTTTGGGGCAAGGTAGGAGTTTGTGCTGATGCCTTTAGCTTAGATGGATGATCAAGGAGGAAAGAAGAGAAGCTAAAGAGGGAAAACAATGAATTTGAATCCTCTCTAGACAGTGGAAAACATAAATATTAAACAAAATTGAAAGCTGAGCATGGCATGCATGAATTCAAACTTTATCACTTCTTTTGTTTAATTAGCAGCAAGAGAATAAGAGATGGAACACATAAACACACTTACAATGAAAAGTAGGAAACACACCATCAACACAATAATCCACAAGAATCCACAATGAAGTCTGCAAAACCCTGGCCTTCCTTTTCCTCAAATTGCAGAGATACAAGTAAAATATACAATAGAGCTTCTCCCTCTAGAGTCCAACATGAAAATGAGTAAGAGAAGGCATTATATAGAAGGTCTAACTCCTTTCCCCACCTCTAGGGGTCGAGCTCAGCTTCCTAGGAGCTGTTGCAACTAATTCTAAATTAATCACTAGATAATAGGCAGTCACAACAACTTGCCTCTAAAACTTAGAAAACCTATCCATGCATTAAATATTTACATTTACATCAAGGAAACTTCTAGAAGTGGTCAAGGAGAGTAAAAGTATCTAAGTGCCATGAAATTTACACAAAAATCCATCATTTACATGCCTCAAAAGTCAACCAAGGTGAAAACAGTGTTTTGCTGGCCGAACTGGTCAAAACAGGAAAATTTCCCTGAGTGGTCGCGCCCCTGACTTTGACTGGTCGTGCGCATTGGCAGCTCTATTTGAGGGCCTTCCCGGTGTCCAAATCAGGTGCAAGATAGCTCGTTGAAAAGGTTTGTGAGTCGACTTTCCAACCCAGCTGGAATGTCGGAATTTGGAGCTAATTTGACCCCTCAAAAGTCATTTCTCCCAAGGCAGCTTTCTGCAACTCAAAATAAGGGCAGAAAGTCAAAATTTGCGTGTATTTTGAGTTTTTGGGAGACCAAATCTTCATAAAATCTGAAACCCATCCATAGGCAAGTGTATTTTTGCATGAAAATTCCAAAAATGTAGAGTTTTCCCCGTTCTGAGCTGTCCTCATGACTGGTCACGCACGGGGTGAGACCACTCAAATGGCCAAAACCTGTAAAATTCCCAAAAATGCCAAAAATGCCTCAAAATTCTCAAAATCTCTTGGGTGTGCTGCTAGGAGGAAGATAATGAGTATCATGGTGAGTGAGAGAGGCCTCAGCTAAGATACGGAACGGGTTGGTCTTCTTCCTCCTCTTGTGGACCTCGGACAACCTTCTTTGGAACATTTTCATCTTCGCTTTGCAAACATGCATCCTTGCCCAATAATGGTTTTTCATGTTCCTTAGCAACTTGTTGTTTCGATTGGCCTTAGCCAACAACTCCTCCAAGTGTGTGTTCACCCAGATAAGCATGGATTCCCTCTCCTTGGGCAGCAAGTCACCGGGCCTCCTACGGTTGATGACTCGATCACTTCGAATCCTCCACAGCTCATCCAACTCTTTCTCATCCTCAAGCTGTTTGTTTCGCTGCTCTAAATATTTGATTATCCATTTTGCCATCAATAATTGTGTTTGTAGCGAATGAATCTCGGTGCTTTGCTCTTGGATGATATCCTTGAGCTCTGTGCTAGGAGAACCGGAGTCAAGATCCATAACCGGATCACCTGACACTCTCTCCTCAATCATGGGCTGCTTGCCCCTCTCTGCTACCTGTGCTGCTGTCGGCAACGAGGCCCCTTCCACCTGGTGTGGAGATAACACTCGCTGATATGATGATGATGACGAGACCCCTTCCACCTGCTGTAGAGAAAATACTCGTCGAGCTGCTGCAAACAAGGTCCTATGACCTCTCTGATATGTGCATTGCAGTGGGGAAACAACATGTCTCGGCACAATAATCTTGGGCTGGTGTGATGGACCTCCCTCCTCATGAATAGACTCTGGCTCTAGCTGTGACTGTGATGGCGCTGTAAAGACCTCATGAGAAATGAAGTCTGCCCATGGAATGCCCTGCTGACTCAACTGATAAGAAACAACAAGCTGAATGAGACCATGATGGCACAAACTCCTATGCTGCTGAGCTGGGGACTGCCTCTGAAACACGGATGACATCCTCTGAATGTCCTGGAAGAAGAAAACCGGGATGTTCATCATCCTCACTCGGGTAAAGTGCATCAACATGTGAATGTGACAAGAGAAAACCTGTGAAAATCTTCCCTCGAATGTAAAGTACTGCATGATAAGCCGCATGATCGAAGCATACTCCACCCAGAGGAATCTGAAAGGAAAAACTCCTGACAAGTGACTCACAAATGCTGGCCTGACATATGGCTCGAAATAAACAAAATCTAGCAGTTTGCGCTTGGGCCACACCTCTCCCACATTCGGTATCCCGGTAGCCTCTGAAATCATCTCTGGAGATAGTACAAAATTCACCCCTACAAGAGTGACCTGCCCATCATGAAGGTGTAAAACAAATAAACATGCCAACTCCCTGTGATGCTGAATCTGAGCAAGCCTCTCACAGAACTGAAAACATGACATGTAACGGAAACCATTCATTGCCAAAGGACAAGCCTGCAATACTGCCAAAGAGGTAGGTTCCTGTCTCCTATGATGACCACCTTTGCCCCCCTTACGAGGCCTCTACTGTACCTCCACCTCTGTAGATGATGAATGGTCATCACCTTGCTCATAAGTCTCGGTGTCTGACATGGTTTTGGAGCAATATGGGCAAGCTGGAAGATAAATAGAACTGCTGCCTCTGCCTGCAAAATGCTGAGAAGTATGCTGTTTTCAAGGGGAAAAATCATAAGGGAAATGTTAGGGGAGGGATTTTTAATAAGGAATGGGAAAATATAAAAACAGGGATTTTTAGGGATAATTCACAAAATGTTTAAACATATCATCTCATCTTTCAAGAAATCATTTGCAACGAAATACTTTTATTAGGATTTTATCATAAGGGAAAACATGTATGATAGTGACCAAGGGAAAAGACATATATTTCAACAGGGGTATGGGACAGCATTGTTCATTTGAGTTTTTGTCCTTTAATGTACATCATGAAGCAAACTCTGTTATTTCAAAGGGATTCATGTACATT
This sequence comes from Pinus taeda, assembly GCA_000404065.3. NCBI lineage: Eukaryota > Viridiplantae > Streptophyta > Pinopsida > Pinales > Pinaceae > Pinus > Pinus taeda. Next base: position 36,169 of record APFE030591357.1, read on the forward strand.
TGGTCGTAGGGGAAGGAGGGCTTTATTTACATTTTTGTCAAAAGGAGATTGACAACTTCAAAAGGAAAAGAGTAAAAGGGAAAACAGGGTTTGGTTTTGGGAGACACAGAAACATTATTTTGTAGACCATAACTACAGCAATATGCCCATTTTCTAAATATATACAGCTGCATCTTTTTTATTTTTTCTATGGATATATAACAGCAGCATGCCCTTTTTTTTTTTTTAATGACTAATACACAACAATATCTCTTTTGTTAATATTTGGTCATTTTGGCATATTATTGCTATTTTTTCTTTTCACATAATATTTTTATATTTTTTGTTATTGTTTTTGTTTTCCTTGCTGTTGTTCATTTAATTTGTTTGCTGTGTGGAGGGTATTAGGGTTTGGGTAAAACATGAAGGGCATTAGGGTTTTGTAAAGGGATTTGGGGAGGGATAGGGTTTTTAGGAATTTGGGATGGGAAATTTAGCATTTCTTGCAAATGAAATAAGAGATAAACATGTATTAACATTTGTGAATTTAATTTAAAAGGAAACAAGGAGGGGATAAGAGGGACTTAAAACCTTGAGAAAACACACAAACCCTAGCATAATGCCTACATTGACAACAGCCAAATTCACCCATTCTCTTGCAAATCTTAAAGGATAAAACCATTAGACACATCATTATTTAATCATCCCTTGGCATCATTGATGAATTTAGAGCCTACCTCGATCGATTTGGCACTTGGGAGGGCGATTTGATTGATTTGGAGGGTTTCTGGCAAACTCAGGCCGAGTGGTCGCGCCCCAGGTTCGAGTGGTCGCACCCCCTTTGAGTGGTCGCGCCCCGCCCAACTGGTCGCGCACCTGTTTCAAGTGGTCGCGCCCCTTGGAAATGCACCCAATTGCTGCAAATCGCCTTCTTTGAGCTCTCTCTTGTGTTTTGAAAGCTTGCAAATGCATAATGAGGCTATGTAGAGGGAAATTTAGTCTTTATAGGCCCACATTAGAAAAAATTAAATCAACAAACCCACTTTCTAATGTTGTATGTTTTGACATTCATTTTCACACTGTTTTAAGTTTCACTTTGCCTGAAATTGATCTTTTGAGTGCTTTAACTTGGTTCTTTTTGCAGGTTGACTATCTGATGGACTCTGGCGAGGAAACCAGGGTTATTGCCAGCATTCTGAAGAATTTTGAAAATTTTCCTTATTTTTGCAAATTTCACATGACCTTGGGTTTAAAAACAGGGTTTTTAAATCCAAGGTATAAATGAGCTGTAGCTGATGAAAAATATCAATGGAACATATTTACATACCTCCTTCCGGCTTGCTGGGGACTATTCGACCTTTGACTCATGACCGTGCAGTGATTTTGACCAAAACCCTAGACCTAGACTTGGGATTTCAAGATAAAAATAAAACAAGTGTGACACAAGCTCATTCAAATGATATGACCTGATCCAGCAAAGCCAAGAAGGGAACAAAGACCAGCTCCTCCATCAGTGTTATGGCATGCCTAATGGGATGCAAAACTAATACTGATGAGACACCTACCTATGCATATGCAAAGAGCTTTTGATCACCAATGGAGGGCTCAAGACCGACACTAACAACCTGCATACTTGATCTCACACTTTATCAGATATCTTATGCTTTTTCTTTCTTGTCCTGGCCTAATGATCTTCTCCTCCTTTTATAGTCTTAGGCCTTGCTCAATACCATGGACCAAAACCACTTAGTATCAATACCTTAGATCAATACCTAGGGTCAATACCTTGGATCAATACCTAGGGTCAATACCTCAGACCAATACCATGGACCAAAATAATATGGACCAAATACCATGGACCAATACCACAGACCAAAACTTAGTTTTCCAACATGTACGCGCTTTCCCTTATGTGAAATAACATGTGTACATATACGCGACTTGGTCTATGGTGAACCTACGTATACCTTGTTCATATACGCGACTTGGTATATAATGAACATATGTGTATACTTTTCTTTCTTCTAAGAGAGTTGCCTTCTAAACTGATTTCTTGAACCTGCCTTGCATTTCATCACATCTATAAATACTACTATCATGCATTTTGTCACATATGATATCTCTTCTGTAGATTCATCTAGTTACCATGTAGAATTGAGTTGTTCTACTACAAATGGGTTTCCATCAAGTAAAACACATGCATCATAATGCCAACAATCTCCCCCTTTGGACTTGATGGCAACAACAACACCAAGTCGCTCTCCCCCTTTGACATCAAGGGCAAAGGGTGGACCAATATCTTCTCCCCCTAAGAGTAGAAGATTTTCATATTTGAATAGTTGAATATTAATCATGCTCCCCCTAGGCACATTCTGAATTCTTTGATTGAACTCCCCCTTTGTTCATGCTGAGATGTACTATATCATACATGCTCCCCTTGAGCATATGTAGAGTCTGCAAATATTTTCAAGAAAATAACATGACTCTCTAACTCAACTATGTGAGTTTGACCTTCCTATTATCAATGACTCATACATAGATTCATTCTGCCAACCAAGTGGGGATAAACTTGACTCATCCATGCAACCAAGTGGGGATATACCAGATACCAATTGTTTATACAAGACTGAAATATTACATCATCCTTCCCATGCATAGTCGGGTTACAAATTACATTATATAACCAAAAGGGACTCATCCAAAAGACTACAATAGACAGAGACAAATTATTACATCATGGGTCTTGATATGACCTATATATTGAATGATATACATGACATTTATTACAGAGACCAAATATCTAAAAAATACCATGATAGTCATCAGAAACTTATCATAGACCATGCATGATCTGCTCCATAAGCATCTAACAACAACATTCATACCAACAACCTGTATATGTCCATGATTAGTTCCCAAGATATGACAGTGTAAATATCATCAACCTGTCACAAAAAATGTTTGCATATAGATATCAACTGATCCTCTTGATTTTATCAAGATCAACTTGCTTCATTTCCTTATTAGAAAGAGCCTTATCATAACCTCTGCATATTTTATATCTCCAAGTAGTAGCACAAAATCATTCACATCATATCATATGTATGTGACAACACCATAGTCATAATCTATGATCATAACATTGTCATCAAGAACAACATGATCTTTCCACAAGAACCTTCAATATATCAACCATATATCATCACTAGGGAACATCCCACATCTAATAAGCATCAACCATGATAGTCAACATATGTGGGTATCAACCTATCATCATGAGGTAAGGACTCATCATCATTATGTGACTAAGTAAGTCATGTCTTTGACTATCCATGTCTTCAAATAGATATGTCTTCATGAGACCTACAATAACATCATTCTCTTGGCCAACCAACAATATTTTTCAATATGAAACTTAAGTAATCATCCATGTAGCAATGTATCTAGAAAACCATGAGCTCATGGTCATTTGTCAAGATTTCTTGATATCCTCAACCATGTGAGAGCCAAGAAATATAAGAACCTTGTATCATAACTGCACCCTATGATCTTCAGAAGGCACGATGACAACATCACAAATGAGTGGCTTCATCATTAAATAATGAAGTTGTGGACTCAATCTTTGTACTTCTCTTTGTCCTTAACATATATGTACTATATGCATCGAGTCATCTACAATCATCCATAAATCTAATTTGAATACCAACTATGTGACCCCAAGAATCATATGAGATTTTATCATGGACAACTCTTAATCGTGACATAGAAAGATGTGTCCATATAAGCACCATCATCATTGATTAAGTACCAAGGACTTCTAATTATAATTCCAACAATGCTTTATTAGAAGCATATCATGTTCTCCCCCTGAACCTATTTCACCTGTTCATTGTTAGATCTGATCACTACATATATTAGTAAGAAGAATCAAGGCATCACCATCTATCATATATACATCAAGTTATCAATAACTTGTGGGGATAGAAAACACTTCTACATAACCTCCACATATTGTAGACATCTATCATCATGATAGAGAAGATAACTGATAATTGTTTGAATCATATAAAATTAGTTTCTCTGAGTCTATCCTACTTCATTTTTCTCAAACCACATATACACGACTATGCAGCTTCGAACTCACGTATATATGCGAATTGTCTTTAGGAAACTTGTGTATGAGATTTAGAGCATTGAAATTTCACACTTCCAGCTCCCCCTGAGTCTGTTATGTTTGTGTACTGTGCCATGCTACATTTTTCTGACTATACTTCCTTCTTCTTCCATATCTTCGAGTGTGATGATGATTTCTCCTTTTGGTATGGTGACCACAATTTCCTCTTGTAGTCCTTTGCTATATGTCCAAACTTGTTACATGCATAACATCTTACATGTTTCATATTTCTTCTATAGTAGTCAACGGCTTTGTGACCAAACATATTCAAGAAAAACAGTACTTAAAGTACTTGGAAGCTGATGATCTTTCTGTGTGATGGTCTTGAACCATTCTCCTTTTGCATCTTGCTGCTACATGTCCAAGATTATGACATATAAAGAATTCAAGATTATTCATTTGGGGAAATGACCAACTATCACTTGCATATTTAGTAGTGCAAGATTTTCTTTGAAGATTTTCTTTCCTTGTTTATTGATGGGATTGACCTCTCATTTCCTTGTTGAGTGTTTCAAATTTTGTAGTAGAGTTCCTTTGTGAGCTAGATTCACCTTCAATAGATTCACGAAAATGAAGACAAGTTTTGATGGCAAGAGACCTTTGACTACTAAGAATATCATCCAAGATCTTAGTACTATCTTGAAATCATATGAGCTTATCCTTTTCTTATAATTTACCTTTTAGTATATTTACCTCAACCTGATGTTGCTCTTCCTTTTCAAGATACTGCTTCCTCATGATTTCTTTAGCTTTTCTTCCTTCTTCCATCTATTGCCTTAATTCAAGAACTTTGTTTTCTTGTTTTTCAAGAGCTTGGAGTAGTTCTTTATTCTGCTTATGTGATCTTTCAAGATCTTCTTTCAACGAGAGGATCTTAGCTTCAATACTTTCATAGTAACCAGATCTATCTATGAGTTTCTTGATTGTTGAGGTCCTTTCATTTACTTCATTTCTTAATGATGTCACTTCATCATGTAGCTTTTGACATTGGTCTTCCCTTTCCTTGAGTTGCTTCCTTTCTTTGTTTCCTTCAACTAGTTAAGCTTTTAGTTTGGTAGCTTCTTCTTTGAAGGCACATTCCCTTTTGCCCAATAGATCTTGTTGATCTCTAATTTTGTCCATAAGAATTTTAAATTCTACCTCTATTTGATATCTTTCTTCCTCACCCATAAGAGAAAATTCAGTTGTTTCGCTATCACTTTCATCATCTTCAAATGGATGGATAAATGTATCACCAGAGGATAATAAATTCATACCTGATAGTTCCTTTTCTTGTTCATCTTCAATATGAGGTGATTTTGAATTTGAAGAGTTGCTTCGACATAATCCCCAATTGATTCTCCCAGTGTCATAGTTCCTTTGAGATGTCTTCTTCTTCTGAGGCACTTTCTTCTTTTTCTTCTTTCCCATTTTTCTACGGATCTCCTTCAAGCAATCAAGCTTCTACCAAAGGACCAGTTCTTATACCAATTGTTGGAAATAATACCGAGAAGGGGGGGGGGGGGAATCAGTATTATAAAATCACTAAATTTTTCATTTCCATACTTAGATGCATATAGGCTACTTCAGTTAAGGGAACTCGCGTGTACATGCAACTGTGTTTAATGCAACTAGCGTATATCCAGTAAACTTATGATTCATTTAATCCATTATATTTTGATCTTTAATTAGTGTATTAGAAATTCATTAACCATGTGAATAGTAAATAAGTGCAGTAAAATAGAATAGATCATCACACATAAGCAACACACATGAACACCAAGATGTAAGGTGGAAACCCAATGTGAGTAAAAACTACTTACTGTTGTCATCTCTGTCTTCTTTTAAAAATAAGAAAAATTGTTTACAACATTTTATTGGTACAGACTCATACCAATACGTAGGCTTCTACCTGTAGAAGGCTATCACCTTCTCTCATTCTCCAACTTATACTAGAAGGGAACAACAACCCCCTTACTCTTGTACTGTCTGATATGTTTACCAGTACGTAGGTGTTGGCCTACTGAAGGCTACAAACTTCTCACTCCCTCCAGGGACCACATTTCATAAATTTCATACTGGATACTCTTGGAACACAACATCAAAATCTGAAGGCCACAATTTATCCAATTTTCATACTAGACCCATCAATAACATATGAAGCTCAAATCAATCACCACTGCAATACATCTATATTATCTAATCATTGAGACTCAATCTGAATCAACCAAACTCAATCAATCACTAACAATCTTTGAACCTCTGACACAACTGAATCATTCATACTTTAACCAATCAACTTCAACAGATAGATCATTGTAACCAATGCACAGATCTAAGTTACATTATCATTCATAATCAGTTTTAATCTTAAAGAGCGTGCGTCAGAAGGTGTACGGTTTTTGGATGAAGCCAACTTGCGTGTATACGTAGCATCCCTGAAGCAAACCTACATGTATCTCTACAAACACTTTGCTACACTTCCAGACATTGAACATAATCAGATATAGAGGATGAAACATGTGTTAGTGATTAGTTCCAACCCATCCATTATCAGATCACATAATGATAATTCATTATGATCCTGATCCATCATTAGATTTCATCCATCAATACTGAAGCTAATCACAATCAACCAATCTGAATAAGAAGAATATTATCACTAGAAAAACAGTCACCAAAACATAATGTAAAACCTAGAACTCTACATCAACACCCAGTACAAATTGCAACTTCAAAAATCATAGATCAAAAGATATATGCTACTTCAATGTGTCAAACATGCGTGTATATGAAATTTTACCAAGGTCAACCCACTTATACATCTGTAAGTATTCATTCATAGATTTTCATCTATTCCAGACTTCAGTTGTAACTGGATCATAATATTTACGGATCAAAACATGCATCAGTATACAGATCTAGAATAAACATGAACAAACCATATAAATATTATTCATTCCTTGTCTTAAGATCCCGATCCATCTTTAGATCTTGTCCACCATCAACTGCTAAGCCTCCTCCTTGGTTCAGATCAAGCTGAGCATCATAAACCCATAACCTGCATACTTGATCTCACACTTTATCAAATATCTTATGCTTTTTTTTTGTCTTGGCCTAATGATCTTCTCCTCCTTTTATAGTTTTAGGCCTTTCTCAATACCATGGACCAAAACAACTTAGGATCAATACCTTGGATCAATACCTAGTATCAATACCTCAGACCCATGCCATGGACCAAAATACTATGGACCAAATACCATGGACCAATACCATGGATCAAAACTTAGTTTTCCAACATTTACACGCTTTCCCTTCAGTGAAATTGAGTTTGTACATATACGTGACTTGGTCTATGGTGAACCTGCATATACCTTTTTTGTATACGTGACTTGGTATATAGTGAACCCGCGTGTATAATTTTCTTTCTTCTTCTTTGTTGTTCACCTGCTATACTATGATATTTCATCTGAGAGAGTTGCCTTGTGAACTGATTCCTTGAAGCTTCCCTGCATTTCATCATATCTCTAAATACTACTGTCATGCATTCTATCACATATGATATCTCTTCTGTAGATTCATCTAGTTACCATGTACAAGTGAGTTGTTTTGCTACAAGTGGGTTGCCATCAAGTACAACACATGCATCATAACACCAACATAATTTGTGCATCTAACATTTTCTTAAGCTCTTTCTCAAGAGTTGGTAGAAGAACTTGATTAATTCTTCTGAGTTTTTGCTGGTAGAGTCTAGCTTTAGTTTTTAGTGGGATCTTATGTTCAATGAGGGATTTGTCATAATTTTTAAGATCAACATAGGACCAAGCAAAAAAATATTTGTATTTTTTTGAGTAAATTAAGATATTGATTTTTAACTTATGGGGCTAAAGATTGTTAGGTCCCTATAATACTAGTGATTACTCCATTACTATTGTAGTTGTATCCCTTATTAATATTGTTGTGCCCCTATTGTATCCATATTGTTATTACTGTGCCCCATAGAATCCATTTATTGTTACTTTTGTGGCTCTATATTATTATTGTAAGGTCGGCTGGGTTATATTGTGACTCCTTAGACTCCTATATATAGAGAGGAGGTTTTGTCATTTGAATCATCCAAGAATTGTTCTTTTATGTAATTTAAAGGAGGTTTCTCCCTTGAAGAGGCTGAATTCTAAGGCATTGATCTATCTTTTCTATCTTTTTGTGAGTTGGTTTCATAACATTTGGTATCAGATAGGGTTTCGCTGCTCCAATTAGGTCATAGTGGAATTTTTACTATAACTTTGTTTCTGTGACATTTCAGAAGATAAAAAATAAAAATCCATTTGAGACAAAATCACACTCAATCTGGATCCAAATTTCAGAGCTTTTCGCACTATATTCGCAGAGATATGATCTGAGGAATTTGGTCCTTTTGCAGACTCCTAAATTACATTCAAAACAGGTGACCTGGGGAAAATCATCATAACTTTCTCTCTGAGCACCAGATCAAGATTTCGTAAGAATGTACAGAAATAGGATAGACCATAGTTTCTTGTATATATTTTTAGATCCGAAGGTCAAAACAGTGACTCGTGGCATGTCGTACAAGTTTTCTCTATTGAACTATTCTATAATCAAGTCACTGTGGGAGATTTGGAATAACACTTCCCTGGAGAATCCAATTTGGATCAAACTAATGGAATTGGAAAGAGGACATAGAGGGTTGTCGTAGATTGCAATTTTAGAACTGGATGATGAAAAATTACAGAGATACATCAGATTCAATATCAATCTCCTACAAAGTGAAAAAGGGAGTGTAGTTTTTTAAATTTTTTGCATAAGATTGGTTTGAAAAATTAGTTTGAAGGAATTCAAAGGCATAGTAAAGCATTATTATCAGTAATTGATGCCCTGAGGAAAGAAAATGAAAACACCTAGTAAGAAACCTGAAAGATCTAGCATGACTCACGAAGAAGAGGAAGAAATGCAACATCATATATCAAAAACGAGACCAAGTGAAACAAGTGTCACTTGCACAAAAAGCAACAGAATCTAAGATGGATGGTTTAAAGAAAGGAGTAGAAGCTAAGATGAATGACATGGAAGCTAATATGAATGATTTGAAGATAGATTTGAAGACAAATTTGAAGACAGGCATGGAAGATTTGAAGACAGATTTGACAAAGTTTCTACAAGATGGTCACTAATGGTGAAAGGGTAGTAAAGGAAACTCATGATGAGAACAAAAGAAATGTTAATCATGATTTCATAGACTCTAATGTTGGACCAAAGACCCACCATATTCCAAAAATCGATATGAGGAAGTTTGATGGCAAGGATCCTGCAACATGGATATTATAGATGGAGCAATAATTCGATCTCAATAATGTGAAAAACACACAAAAGGTACGTATTGCAACTTTATATTTGCAAAAAAATCAGTTTGTATGGTATGAATGGATTTGCTCTTGTAAAAAAATTATCACTTGGGCAATTCTTATGGAATAATTGACAACACATTATGAGGATACAAAAAGCAACACCTTTTTTAGCCAATTGATAAGTCTCAAACAAAATGGTTCAATAATGGACCACATTGAGGAGTTCCAAAAATTGAACATAAGGGTAAAAAATATTCCAGAGGAGCATAGGATTGATGTCTTCATAGGGAATTTAAAGGATAATATCCAACATGATGTTCGCCTTTGGGAACCTGATTCATTAGAGAAGGCATTCAGGTTAGCAAGAAAAATGGAAAGCAAAATTATGGCAACCAGGAAGCAAACCACTCACAACTATAAATATGGAAGTGTTGTTGCCCCTAGTCTTCCACAACCTATAA